>JAADWV010000004.1:0-163654 GCA_023336295.1 Pythium folliculosum
AAGGTGGCGGGGGCGTCCAGAGCAGTGGCGTGCGGGGTGATCGGTCGCGTCTGCTTGTGATTGGGATCGCCGACTTTTTTGTTCTTCGCCTTCTTTTCCTTCGTTCTCGTTGGTGAAGGAGGAGGTGACCACCAACAAAATTTGACAGAGAGAAGGAATCAACCGCTCTCCTACGGTATCGTGTACAACCAAACCGGGATGTATGTGGCGGTCGGATGGACCCGTGCGTGAGTGGGTTCGCTCTTTCCCGCGCGATATGTCGCTTTTTGGTGGGAGGCGTGCTTGGTTCTTCAAGTGGAGAGCGGCAACCAGCGTTGATGCCAGCAACGAGCGGACGACCGCGACGGAGGCGGCGAGAACAATACGGTCGCAACTGACGCCTCCAGTTGTCAGGACGACCAGCGACGACGACGGAAATGACGACGCACACACGGACGGCGGATGACGCGGTCTTTTCCCAGAGAGAGAGAGAGAGAGAGAGAGAGAGGTGGGCCGATGGGTTTTGTCGTGGGTTCCACATCCACGAAGCGGCGTCCTGAGATCGGATCCGGAGAAATGGCTCAGCAGCAGCGTCCGCTGACGCAAGGGCTTGCTGGCGGAGCAGAGACGTGACCTGCTCGATCGACTCCACGGTGGACCAAAGCCACACGCGGATCCGATTCTCCGCCCTATCCGGGCCGTCCCCTTCCCCTCCAGCGCATTGACACCTTGCGGCTCAAGGCTCAAGTTGAGCCGATGGTGCCGTGTGTGTACACAGTGCGTTCGCTGGACGCATGGGCACGTGCCGCTTGTCCGTTCTGGATGTTTCCTTTCTGTGCAGTCTCGGACCCGCAATGTAGCGACAAACGACCAGGATGGCAGGTGAAAACCACATGGCTTCATGGCTTTGGGACGCAAAAGTGTTGAGACATCAACTTGGGGACGAGATGACATCTCAAAACCAGGTTGATTTCAGGAACATGTTGCAATAAGAAGTTCACCCTACGGAGGATAACATCCGAATATATACCGTAAAACGAACCTATAAACCATCCTAGAATTCAGTGGCAGCGCGATTGCAAATTGACCACAACCCGACGACGCTCCAATGGCTTGCAAGCATCACCTTTTGGCACCCTGCCAGCTCGGCGGAGACGTATTGCCATTGCCACGCCATCATGACAGCCATCGCCAATGTCGTCAGAGCCCATGCCATGGAAGAAACTATGCGACGCCCGCACACGAGGCCGCGAACGCCAGCGTCGCGTACCGTATTGTCCAGTGCTCCATGGAAAGAACGATCATGCCGCGCCGGGAAGCATGAACACCAAGCGCAGTGGGTGCCATGATGAGACTTCGATGGCATGGCCGTCATCACTCCACGCCACACAGTAATCATCCGTGGCAGTGCCATGGGCTCAGTTGTGGCAGGTTAGACTCGGCCAGCCAACCTCCTGGCGCCAGGGGCATCCACCAGCAGCTCCAGGGTCTCAAGTCAGCTTCTTCATCGACCAGTACGATCTGCTCCCCGTGGCAGCATCACCCGTCGAGCTGGTTGTCCACGGGTGGCGGCAGCAGATCGTGGGCCTTCATGATCTCCATGATCTCCTTGCCATCGAGCATGCGCTGGCTCGCCACGGCGTCGCGCAGCGCCTGCTGGCACTGCCGAATGCGCGCGTGCATGTCGGCGAGCTGGCGTTTGAGCTGCGCGTTACGCTCCTCGCGCTGGCACGCCTCGCGGTGGGTCACGTACACATTCTCGGTCACGCCGTAGAGCCGGCTGCGCAGGCCCAAGTGGTTCGCGATCGTCTCCTCGGTCGAGGGCCACACTTGCGTCGCCACCTCCTTGGCGAGCTTGCGCGCGGCACGCTCATGTGCCACGCGGTTCGCGTGCCACTTGTCGTGGAGCTTCTGGAGCGTGTCCTTCTCGTGGGGCAGCTTGGCGCGCCGGTAGAGTTCGTCCATCGGGTTCCGCTTGGCGTCCAGCATGCCGAGGATCGAGTTCTCGTACTTCTCTTTTGCCTTAAGCGCGGCCGTGGCCTGGCTGATCTCGTAAAGGATGCGCGTGTTGCGGCCTCGGTACGCGCGCTGGAGCATGCGCGCAGCAAACGTCATCTCGCGCTTGCGCTCGCGGAATGTGCGCCGGCCTTTGTAGCCGCGGTATACGCGCTGGATCAGTCGTGCGCTCCGCAGCGTGTCCTGGCGATACTTCTCATGCTTGAACGCGACGCGGCCGAGATGGCCACGGTACACGCGCTGCACCGCAAGCGCGGCGTGGGCCTGGGCTTCTCGCTTACGTTTCAAGCGCACGCTTAGGATCCAAGCCTTCAAGTACCGCTGGAGACACCGCGCGGCGACAAACCGCTTCCACTTCCTCAACTTGAGCATCTTGCGGCGAGCGAGGTACCGCCGGATGAACCTTTGGATGCGTAGTGCGGCCCCGCGCCGAATGAAGCCCTGTCGAAGCCACGCCTGCGTGGCGTTCTGGCCCTTCTTGGCGTACACGGCATTCCGAATCTTGCGAAACAACAGCGCACGCCGCCGCCCGAGATGCCCACGATACACTCGCTGAACCCGCAGCGCCATCGCGCTCCGATGGCGAGTCAACTCGGCAAAGACGGTCCGAAGTAGCTTTCGGACGGCGAGCGCGTAACGAGCCATGCGCTGCATCTGGGTAATGAGTCGGCGCTGTCGCTGGTAGCGTCGTTGCCCGGCAAACCGACGCCAGTACTTCTGGATCACCGTTGCGTGTCGAATCGCCCTTGCTCGGTACGTGTGGGCGATGCGTCGAATGCGATGCGAGCGGTAGACGCCCTGAATGCGCGTGGCGGCGGCAGTCCACGCCACACGAAGCGTGCGAACGCGGCGCCGCGTCAAGAAGCCGCGCCACATCTTCTGGATCAAGGTCGCGTTGTATCGGTAGAATGCCATGTAGCGCGTCAAGTTTTTGCGGCGCCTGTACTTCCGCCACTTGCCTTGAATGTTGTGAATCTTGCGAACTAGCCACCTCGCACGTGCACGTGTGTCGCGGTGGTGGCGGCACTTGCGATACCACGAGGCGATCTTAACGGCGCTCGCCGCCCTGTGCGCTTGCACCGCCTGCTTGAACGCCTTGCGGCCACGGTGCCCGCGATAGATGCGCTGGATGGTCAGTGCATTCGTGTTGCGCACGGCCATTCGAACAGTGTAATGCGGCCAGAACCCTCGCTGAATACGCTTGGCCGCTCTGTGCGCGGTGAAGCGATGCACTCTCGTGCGGAAACGGCTCTGGTTGCCACGCACGTGGGCTTGGACAAAGACGACAACCGCCCGGTTCCGCTCGAGCTGCAAGTGCCGGAGGTATCGCCGCCACGACAGGAAACTGCGCACGCACTTTTGGATCTTGCACGCGGCGCGCGATTGCCGCTGAAGTTTCCGTCTCGCCAAGAACAAAGCCGACTCTTCTTTCTGCTTCCACCGTCGGAACCGCGCCTGCAGAACACATGCTGCCTCGTATCGAGCGAGCAGCAGGCGGATCAGCGCGATGCGGTGTGTGGAAAGCGGGTTCAGTGCCGCACTCACGTTGCCTCCGCCGGTCGCTAGTGTCTTCGACAGCGAAGGTGGCGTCGGAACTTGAGTGAACGGCAGCAGACGACTAGCCTGCTTGAGCGCCACGAAGGAAAGGCGGTCACAACCTCGAAGTCGCAGCTCCTGGATGTGCTGGCACGCTATTGCCAGTGATCGGACGCCGCCGTCGGTGATATTTGTGTTGCCGGAAAGGTCGACAACGCGCAGTGGCAAGTGCATGACTGCGCAGGCCGCCAGCGTGCGGTCGGTAATCGCCTTGGTGTTGGACAGCAGTAGCACCTCGAGGCTGTGGCAGCAGTACGCTAGCGCTTCGATGCCAGTGTCTGTCACGTGGGGGCACTTCGACAGGTTAATCCACTGCAGTTTGACACAGCTCGTCGCGAGAATGCTCACGCCAACGTCGCAAACGTTGGTTGCGGCGAAGTTGAGTTTCTCCAAGCGCTCTGGCCGGACGCCGGATGTGAGGCTCAGCATGCATTCTGGGGTCTGCAGATCCAGTCGCTCGGAGATGTCGAGCCGTTTGAGGCGAGGACAGAGCTTGCCCAGCACTTTGAAAGTCTGGTCGGTGATATATCGACCAGAGATTTTCATCGACACCAGCTCCGGGCACCCTTTCACGAGCGCGAGGATCCCCACGTCCGATACCTTCCGCAGGCCTCGCGTGTTGAGCTTCTGGAGCTTCCCTGCGTGTCGCCCCAACACGCGCAGCGTCTCGTCGCCGACAAGGAGGCAGCCTTCCAAGTTGAGTGACTCCAGCTTGACTGATACCATTTCGTCGTCATCGTCATCTTGGGCATCACCTCCGTCATTCGTCTTCTTCTGCACGGCTCGCTCGATTTCCACGGAAAACAAGTTCTTGATGCCTTGGTCCCCAATCAAAGCGCAGTCCTTGAGTTTCAGATCGCAGAGCTGGCCGGAGATCAACGGAGCCATCAGTAGCAGCGCAAAGTCGCTCAGCATCCGGCAGCGAGAGAGATTGAGGTGTTCGAGTCGCGAGCATCCCTTCACGATCCAACTGATTCCCGTTTCATCAATCCGCAGCCCCGAGAGGTCGAGCGATACAAGATTCGCGAGGCAGCGGCTGGATTCAAACCCGAAAAATGCCGTATTGTCCACGTCCAGGCAGTCGCCGAGACTCAGTGCCACCACCTCCATCGCCTTCAGCGCAGAGGTCGCGATATGCGAGACACCCGACGGCGTGACGTGCTTGCAGAGGCGAATGTCGAGCGTGCGCAGTCCCGTCGCGTTCGCCGGTCGCTTGGTCGAGGCCACGCACTGCAGAAACGCGTCGGTCACGGCGCCACAGCCACGCGCGCGAAGCGTGTGGAGCTTGGTGCAGTCACGCCACACCTGGCACAGCACGTCCGAGGTAAAGTGGCGGCACTCGCTAATATCGAGCTCTTCGAGGCTGCTCGAGAAGTGGCGCCGCACGAGCGTCAAGCTCTCGTCCGTGAGCGCCGAGCACCTGAGAGACCCACGAAACATGAGCCACTCTCTCCATTGCCCGTCGCCTACACCACACACACTAGTCTAAAGCACTACGCACCGAGCCACGTCGATACTGCGTAGCTGCTGAAGCCGGTGGACGGGCGCGAACGCCGCGTCGGTCGTCGGCGTGTCTGCGAGGCAGAGCCGAGACGGCATGCGAGGCGGCGCGGCGGTCGCACTTCCGTGGCGCCTCGGGCGCTGCCGCGCCGTGACCGCCGCATGGACCTCGTTCACCACGATCGCGATCCATTCGCTTGTCGCGGGCAGGCTGTGCAGGTCGACCACGTCGTTCGGAGTCGTGCCGCCCACATCCTTTTACGCGGTTTCCAACAACAGGAAACAGGATTAGACTCGTGCGCGATTGTTCCGCCATCAGACGACGCCAGGGACACCAGCGGCGCCGCACCTTCATGTACAGCACCCACGGCGGCGCTGCCAAGTGACGGTGGTCGCCATGACCGACGGAGCAGCACGCGACCGCGCGTTGCACCTACGAAGAGCGAGCGAGCAAGCGTCAGAGATCGATTCGAGAAAGCGGTCGGAAGCGGAGCCCGTCGACACGCACGCGCTCGGCCACGTCCACGGGGATCCGCGCGGACGCGAGCCGCTCGTTGCGACGCTGCACGGCGAGCAGTCGCGCTTCCTTCGCGGCGTCCTGGTCGGCGACGCGCCACATTTCCGGACAAGGAGGCGACCATTCTAGGCGAGGTGCGCTTCGACGGGATGTTGAAGCCAGTGTATCCGGATGAAAGTATACTATACACCACTAACCCAATGTAGTGGGAAAGAGAGCCCCAATATAAGAGCAGGTGGGGTTTATGTGTCGTTTGTTTTTGTTCTTCTTCAGGATTGAAGCACGAGGGAGATGCGTTGCGCGAGCGCGGGACGAGTTCTGGTCTCTCTTTCTGGTGCTTTTGGCGGCGCCGCCACCGTGGGATGCGGGATAGTTACGCTTCCTGTTTCCTCACTCGTTCCAAGATGGTGGCGGCTTTGCGAGCCTGGGTCTGGATTCCCGGATCACGGCCCGAGCGCAAACACGCAGAAATGGATACGAACATCAACTGTGTGCGTGTCTATCGCTCGGAGTCACATGTGATGCGGCACCACACCCACACGTGAAGGTGTTACGGTACCGTACGCTGGTCGTGTGTTCCTGCCGTTGCGGGGCTCGAGCCATTTCCCCATAAACACGCACCACCGCCATTCGCGCACACGTAGCTTCAATCCCACCAACTCAGAGATGACAGCTTGGGCATTGCGGCAGGTGGTCACGTTGGCAACCGAGTGACGAGGAGGATGCGCGCAGAGGAAGTCGAAAACTGTCGCAGCTGCTGCCGAAGGGGGAGAACTCGAAGGTTGGTCGCAGAAATCCACCGACTGACTCTGGGGAACAACCTGATCCGACCACCACCAGGCACATCAGAGCCGATACCGGTACGTGTGACGTCACTCGGCAGCTCAGATTCGCTGGTGGTTCGTTTTAGTCCGCCAGATCCGTGAGGATCGACGAAAGCGCTGCTTGGTCGGCGGCCGTGCTGCTTGTGCATTCGTCTCCGCCGCTTTCCCGCCCACTTTGTCTACCGGCCACTCGGTCCTGGCGCTGTCCGCTCACCCGCCCACAGACACAAAAAATCCACGGTTCCATTTTTTATGTGGCCCCGTCATCCAAGCAGAAAAACCCAAAATAACGAAACGAAATGTGTTTTATACAGTTGAGGATCCTGGTTTAAAACCGTTTCCGGCTGCTGCCCACAACAACTGCTGTGCGACGGCGAGGCTCCTCCCCCAAGCAGCGGCGGCACGCCGTCAACAACCTCATTCTACCGCACAGAGAAGCGCACGTGTTGGCCAGCCTTCCGGTCCCCCCACAGCCGCAGAGGGAACAATCTCCGCTCGCTCACTTTGCAACTTGCAACAAACCCACAAGCTTCCCTCCCACACACCGTACCAAGTAACCATGACCCGGTGCGTGGATCTGCGCAAGCAGAATGTTCTCCGCGGCGGAGAACACGGGGCTGACTTTTTGTTCTGCGCTCCAAAGCGGAGATCTTATCGTGTCGGGCGACTGCGGCGGCACCAACACGCGCCTCTCGCTGTGGCTCATCCCCAAGGGCGCCGTGTTCAATGGTGCGGAACAATCTACGGGATCGGATCTTCGCGCTGCTGACCCAATGACGGACCATGTTCTGTGCGTCTGATATGGTAGGCACCATCGCGCCGGGCGAGGTCATCTTCGCCAAGAAGTACGTCAACGAGCAGCACGCGAGCTTCGCCGAGGTGTGCCACCTCTTCCTCAAGGAGGCCAACCTCAACGGCCAGGTGCCCGTGGCCGCGGTCATGGCCTGCGCGGGCCCAATCCTGAACCAGACCGTGACGTTCACCAACATCAAGTTTGGCTGGTCGATCAACGGCCCGGCGCTCGAGCGCGAGCTCGGCATCAAGACGGTCAAGCTCATCAACGACTTTGCCGCCATGGGCTACGGCCTGCTCACGCTCAAGCCGCACGAGTACATCGTGATCAACGACGTGCCGCGCGAGGAGGGCCAGCCGATCGCCACGATCGGCGCTGGCACGGGCCTCGGTGAGTGCTACCTCACGGCCGGCATCGACGGCAAGTACTCGAGCTTCGCGTGCGAGGGCGGCCACACCGACTTTGCGCCCGCCGACGAGCTCGAGATTGAGATCTACAACCACCTGAAGAAGCAGCTCGGCTGCCCGAACCGTCTCTCGGTTGAGCGCGTCGTCAGCGGCCCGGGCCTCGCCTCGATCTACGACTTCCTCAGCAAGAAGTTCCCCGAGAAGGTGAACAAGAAGATCCAGACCGAGTTCGAGCAGGCCAAGACCCTCCAGGGCAAGGTCGTGGGCACCCACGCCAAGACCGACGAGCTCTGCAAGAAGGCGATGGAGATCTTCGTTGGGTTCGTGCTTACTTGCGTGTCCTTTTCAAGCGTTTAGTGGGTGAGTTGCTCACATTCTGACGTTGTTCCCTTCAATGCAGCGCTTACGGCCGTGAGGCTGGTAACGCCATGCTCAAGTACCTGCCGCGCGGTGGCTTCTACATCACGGGCGGTCTTGCCCCCAAGAACCTCGACTTCTTCACGAAGAACCCGATCTTCAAGAAGCAGATGTTCGACAAGGGCCGTGTGTCGCCCGCGATTGAGGCCATCCCGGTCTACCTCGTGCTCACCGAGGACCTCGGCGAGCGCGGCGCGCACTACTACGCGTACCAGCTCCTCCAGAGCTACAACGAGTCGATCAAGACCAACAGCATCGGCGCGATCAGCGAGGGCAAGTACGGCGCGCTCGCGCAGGCCGCGCTCTTCTCGGCGTTCGCCGCGGCCGGCGTCGCCATCGGCTCGGCGCTTTCCCGTACGAACTGATGATCGTTGTTCAAGCGTGGTGGTGATCTTTTTGACCCGCGACTGATGGATACACTTGGCGATTTGTGTCATTTTGTTGCGATTGTTGCACAGATCCGTAATTTTCGGCTTCTCGGCTTCTTCAAGTCTGTCGTTTGTTCTAAGTAGTACCGTATTTTGCCGATTTGAATACCCTTTGTATAGATGCACCGTCTTTTGGCTCAGTCCATGTTCGCTGCACCCTGTGTTGCGACCTGCGTATGACCTACCAGCCACGGAACCGCACAAATCCCCGAAGGTTCAATACACCGTCAAGACCATGGTGTTCTCGACCAAGATGACAAACGCGCTGCTCCAGCGCGCCACGCGCGCCTCAGCGCGTGCTGCCGGTACGTTCCACATGCTCCCTTTTCCACTGCGCACGCGCCCACGCAAGTCTCATGGTCTAATTCTCGCTGGTCTTTCCGTGAACGCAGCGCGCCCGTCGACGCTCAAGGGCGTTGTGCGCAAGCAGGTCGGCGCGTTCCAGCTGCCGCTGCTCGCGCACGGCGTCGCCTCGCGCAGCGCCGTTGGCGCGCTCGCCGGTGTGCCTTTTGTGGGCGTCAGCTCGGCCGCGTTTTGCTCGAGCGCGGCGCCCGGTGCGGCGCCCGTCGCGGTGGGCGACCGCGTCTCGCTCCACATGAGCGGCAAGCTGGCGAGCGGCCAGCCGTTCGGCGAGACGGCCGGCGGTGAGCCGCTCACGTTCATCGTGGGCAGCGGCGAGGTGATCCCGGGCATCGAGGAGGGCATCATCGGTCTGCTCAAGGGCGAGAGCAAGCTGCTCGAGATCGCGCCCGAGAAGGCCTTTGGCAAGGACAAGCAGATCCACTCGATCCAGCGCAAGGAGATGAACCTGCCGTGAGTGACCTCTCTCCCTCTTGCCCCCTCTGTCGATTTCTGTGAGACGCGGTCTCCTATGAGCTGCGTGGATCCTGACACCTTCGCTATTGTAGGGAGGAGGACGACAATAACCTCGCGGTCGGCATGGTGCTCCAGCTGCAGAACGGCGAGCAGGCGCGCATCGTGCAGATCACCGAGGAGGCCGTGGACATCGACCTCTCGCACCCGTTTGCCGGTGAGACGCTCTTCGTGGACATCACGATCGTGGACGCCGTCGCGCACGACCAGCTCAAGCCCGAGGAGCAGCTCGTGCTGCCCGAGGAGATCACGGCGGGCGACAACGCCACGTTCCCGCAGCGCGGCGACACGCTCGTCATGCACTACGTGGGCAAGCTCGCGAGCGACGGCACGGTCTTCGACTCGTCGCGCGACCGCGGCCAGCCGTTCCAGTTCACGATCGGCGTCGGCCAGGTGATCAAGGGCTGGGACGAAGGCGTGCTGCGCATGAGCAAGGGCCAGAAGGCCGTGCTCAACATCCCGGCGGTCAAGGGCTACGGCAGCGCCGGCGCCGGCGGTGTGATCCCGCCGAACGCCGACCTCATTTTCGAGGTCGAGCTGCTCGATATTCTGCGCCGTTAAGCACGACAGGACCATAGTGAAGAGTCTACACGACACAGTCAGGACGAGATGGATCTCAACTTCAACTTTCGTGTTGTCTAGACGATGTTGTCGTGCTCTTCGTCCTGCAGGTACGCATCTACGTTGGCGTACCGCGCGACCGTGCCGATCACGATGATCGCCGGCGAGTAGCTGCGTTCGCTGGCTCTCGCGGCAATGTCGGCCAGCGTGCCGACGAGCGTGAGCTGGCTGGGCAGCGTGCCGTTGTGGATGAGCGCGACGGGCGTGTCGCTCGATTTGCCGTTCTCCATGAGCCGCGCCGTGACGGTCGGCAGCGTGCGCGTGGCCATGAGCACGACGAGCGTGTCGATCTTCGCGAGCACGGCAAAGTCCATCTCATCCGGGCGGTGCAGCGAGACCACGAGGAAGCTCTTACTCACCTCCTTGTGGGTCACCGGCAGGTTCGCGACCGCGGGCGCCGCGAGCGCCGACGAGATGCCCGGCACGACCTCGAACACGCAGCCGGCGCGCACGAGCGTGCGGATCTCCGAGTACACGTTGCCGAAGACCATGGGGTCGCCGCCCTTGAGGCGCACGACGATGTGGCGCTGCTGACACTTGGCCACGAGGATCTTGTCGATGTCCACCTGCTTGGCCGAGTCCTTCTTGCCGCCGCGCTTGCCCACGTACACGACCTCGCAGTCGCGCGGGATGAGCCGCGCGACCGCGTCGCTCACGAGGTCGTCGACCACGACGACCGTCGCGAGCGAGAGCAACTGGTGGCAGCGCAGCGTCATGAGCGCCGGGTCGCCGGGGCCAGCGCCCACGAGGTACACTTTGCCGCGCGTCGCGGCCGTGCGCGCGCGATGGAGCGTAACCTTGGGCACCACGTACCGCCCGACGAGCACCGCGAGCAGCGCGCCCGAGGCCACGCCAACCGCGACATCACGCACCGTCATGATCGGTGGATCTCTTATCCGGCTGATTGCGCGTGGGGAAACGGCGTACTGAGCCTCCCATAGAAACGAGTTTCTAAAGGATGGAGCGTAACCCATAGGGTATGCGTACCTTGGGTGGAGTTACGTTACGCACTGTACCTCCTCGCGCATCATCGTGGCTTCCATCCTCGCTGGACTCTGCTCTGGACTCGAAGGAGGAGGAAGGAACCGTCCGGCGTCGCATATTCCCGCTGGGGTGGGTGAGCTCCACGCTGGCGCGTACTACTTGTCTCCTGGTCTAAACGCTCCGCCATGACCTGCTCGTCCTGCGGGTACACACCGCCCGCCGGCACCAAGTTCTGCCCGAACTGCGGCGCGCGCATGGCGCCGGCCGCTGGCGTGGGCGGCGTGCCCATCATGGTGCAGCCGCCGCCGCCCAACCCCAACGCCTACTACAACAATGGGTACGCGCAGCAGCCACCGCAACAATACTATCAGCCGCCACCCCAGCAGCAGCAGGCGCCCTGGAACGGAGGCGCTCCGTACAACGGTATGTGTGTGGATAGAAGAACCAACTTCCCCTGCTAAGAGGTTCTAAGGATGAAACGTTTGTGTATGTGTTGATGCATCCAGGCGCACCGCCACCGCCTCCGGTGTACACGGCGGGGTCGATGGCAGCGGCGCCACCAGCTGCAGCAAACCAGGCGGCCAGTCCGGCCAAGACCAAGGTCGACGTCCCGCCGGCGGCGACCGGCGAGGAGGCCGCGGCGATCTACAAGCGCATGCTCGCGGCCGTGCGCGGCGCCAACAGCAACAACGACGAGGTGGTCTCGGCGTTTAAGCGCGACTGCAAGGCCTACGGGCAGGGCGAGCTCAAGGCCAAGGTCTTCCACGAGCGCCTGGGCTCGTACTTTGGCGGCGCCATGATGGTTGAGCACATGCTGCCGCAGCTCGCGCGGCTCATCCCGGACGACCGCATGCGCAAAAAACTGCTTAAAGCCCACATCCGCATCAAGGAAGAGCAGCAGCGAGCAGGCAGCAGCGGCCAGTCGACCATGGAGCGCCACAGCTCCATGTCGAGCATGTCGTCGGGCCACGGCAATGAAGCCGACCGAACGCGTCCGTCGTCTGTGGCGGACATGCGCGGCTCGGAGGCCGGTGGCAAGTCCAAGAGCGAGCGGCTCTCGTCCATGACCTCCAAATTGCGCGTGCAAGGGTACAGCGACAACCCCAAGTGCTCGATCTGCAGCGCCGAGTTCGACCACCTGAAGAAGCGCCGCCACCGGTGCCGCAAGTGCGGCGCCAGCGTGTGCGGGCTCTGCTCGCCGGCCAAGATGCTCGTGCCGCCGGAGCAGGTGGTCACGGACGCCAAGAACTACGACCCGTCGCACCCGCAGCGCGTGTGCACGATCTGCGCGCCGCTGCTCCACAACTTCCAGGAGGGCATGATCTCGCAGTACGCCAACTGCCACAAGGACAACCCGCACGAGTCCAAGACGCGGCTCCACTTGCCCTACAGCAAGTCGCTCGAGCAGGAATGCCGCAATGCCGCCGACATTCTCGGCAACTTTTTCCGCCCCGACTTTGGTGCCAACAGCGACCGATCCATCCCGGTCGCGTTCCTCAAGCGTGCGCACGGGTTGGCGTTCCTCACAGTCATCAAGGCCGGACTGTTCATCTCGGCCAAGGCCGGCAGCGGCATCGTGGTCGCCAAGCTTCCGGACGGCTCGTGGTCTGCGCCGTCGGCGATCGGCACGGCTGGCATCAGCGGTGGGTTCGAAGTGGGCGGCGAGATTGTGGAGTTCATGATCATTTTGGGCTCGACCGGCGCCGTCAAAGTGTTCCACCGCACGCAAGTGAGTATCGGCGGCGGACTCAGCGTCGCCGTGGGTCCCTACGGCCGCGACGCGAGTGCACAAGCTGCGGCGAGCCGCGGCGGTATCAACGCCAACTACAGCTACTCGCACAGCCGCGGGCTCTTCGTGGGCGTGTCGCTCGAGGGTGCCGTGGTCACGAGCCGTGCCGAGGTCAACAGCAACTTTTACGGCAAGCAGCTCACACCCGAGGAGATCCTGAGCGGCCACGTGCCGCGGCCGCGCGCGGCGCAGTGCCTCTACGACGCGATCAACGACGCGATGGCGGGCATTGCGCGCCACGACGCCAACGTTGCGCAGGCGCAGGCCGCCGGTTGCATCCACTGCGCGTGCCAGCAGTTTGTGAGCAAGAATCCGTTCTCCAAGAAGTGCAAGACGTGCTCCCACACCCACGACAAGTGATGCATGAGAACATCGTGGCTCTTGGGCTAGATGGGTACACTTGTTTGTTAAGTTGCTAAATCTACTGATACCAACTCATGGCTGTTAACGGTTCCTATCTTGCTGCATTGGTTTCGACGGGGAAACTCGCTCGTTCCAGACCAAAAAGACCCAGGAGAAGCGAACCTCATCAGATGACCGAGCTCCCCAAGCGCCGGCGCTCGCGCTCGCGCTCCGCGGAGCCGCGGAAGCGTCCTCACACGTCGCAGGAAGGTACTCCTTCCGTCTCGTCGGTCGCCCCTGACGCCGCGTTCCCCGCGTTTGACAAAGAAGAGGCCGAGCGGCTGGAGCGCATTGCGCGGCTCGCAGAAGAGCGCGCAGCCAAACGCGCGGCCGAGCGCGAGGCCGCCGCCGCAGCGCCCTCGGGGGCCGCTCTCATCAGCGGGGCGCGCAGCAGCGGCGTGCCGCTGAAGCTGGACGCGCCCGCTGAGAAGGAGGCGAGTGGAGGCGATGGCGCCGCCGCCCCTGAGGCCGTCGTGGGCAAAGTGCAGTTCCGCTCCAAGGCGCAGCGCCAGCAGGACGCGCTCGCGCGGCTCGAGCAGAAGCGCAAGGAGGCGGAGCAGCAGCGCAAAGAGGCCGACGAGGCGCGCAAGCAGTTTTTGCAGAAGCAGCGCGAGGCCGCGGACCGCGAACGCGACGCGCGACGCCGCGCCGGCAGTCGCCACCCGCCGCCGTCCACGGACCGTGCGAACGATCGCGGGCGACGCGGCACCGCTGATGGTGGCGGTAGCAGCAGTGGGCGCCGGGACGACAGGGCGTCTGGATCACGTGACGCTCGTGCGTCGTCTGCCTCAAGCAGTTCCGCCACAGCGAAGGACCCAGTGGATCTGCTGAGCGAGCGCGAGAAGCAGGCCATCAAGGACAAGTACTTGGGTAAGGTGGTGCAGAAGAAGAAAGTGGTTAAGGCCAGCGAGAAGTTTGCCAAGAACTTCCAGTTCGACTGGGAGGCCTCGGAGGACACGAGCGCCGACTTGAACCCGCTGTACGCCAAGAAGATGGACGTGAACCTGCTCTACGGGCGTGGCTACCGCGCCGGCGTCGACATGCGCGAGCAGCGCAAGCACAACTCGTACCTGAACGAGCTTGCCGAAAAGCGTCAGCGCGAGCAGCGACTCGCTGATGAGGCCAGCGGCACGATGACCAGGGAGCAGATCGAGGAGCGCCAGCGCGACCGTGACCGTGCGATGCGCTCCATGCAGGACCGCGAGCGCGATCTCGTGCGCGAGATGGCCACGCGTGAGGCGCAGACCATGGGTACGCACTGGTCGGACAAGGCACTCGACGAGATGCGCGAGCGCGATTGGCGTATCTTCCGCGAGGACTTTGACATCACGATCCGCGGCGGCAAGGCACCGAACCCGCTCCGCAAGTGGGAAGAAGCCGAGGGCGTTCCGGAGGCAGTGTTCCAGGCGATCCGCGAGCTCGGGTTCGAGCGTCCGTCGCCCATTCAGATGCAGGCAATCCCCATTGGTCTCCACCGTCGTGACGTGATAGGTATCGCCGAAACCGGTTCCGGTAAGACGGCCGCGTTTGTGATCCCGCTCATCTCGTACTTGTACAGTCTGCCGCCGACGATGATTGCGCGCACACCGGAACAAGGCCCGTTGGCGCTGATCATGGCACCGACACGAGAATTGGCGCTGCAGATCGAGCAGGAAGCCATCAAGCTTTGTAAGTTCACTAAAGTCGGCATGCCGGAGAAGCAGCACAGCATCCGCACGCTGTCTGTTGTTGGTGGCCAAAGCATTGAAGACCAGGCGTTCAAGTTGCGCGAGGGTATCGACATTATTATCGGTACTCCAGGTCGTCTCATGGACTGCTTGGAGAACCACTACTTGGTGCTCAACCAGTGCAACTACGTGGTGCTGGATGAAGCCGATCGCATGATTGACATGGGTTTCGAGCCGCAGGTCGTGGCCGTGCTCGAGAATATGGGTTCGCTGCTGAAGTCGGAGAACGAGGAAGAAATGGAGCAGCAACTCTCACTTGCTGGAGCTGGGAAGGACCACCGTCTGCGCGTGACGACGATGTTCAGTGCGACCATGCCGCCCGAAGTGGAGCGACTCGCCAAGACATTCTTGCGTCACCCCGCGATCGTCAAGATTGGCGACGAAGATTCGGGCAAGAACAAGCGCATTGACCAACGTGTCATGTTCATGAATGCAAGCAAGAAGCGCACCAAGATCATTGAGTTACTCGGGCAGATCCTATCTGGCCAGCCTCGTTCTCGCAAGGAGAAGGCGGGTGCCGATGCGCAAAAAGTCATCGTCTTCGTCAATGTCAAGAAGGAGTGTGACAGCGTCGCCAAACACATTTCGTCCAGCGGGTTCCGAGCGACAATTCTCCACGGTGGCAAGTCTCAAGACCAGCGAGAAGAGAGTCTCCAGCAGTTCCGCGAAGGCTATTGCGATGTGTTGGTGGCGACCGATGTCGCCGGTCGTGGTCTTGATATCCCAGACGTGACGCACGTGATCAACTTCGACCTACCGTCCAAGATCCAGCCCTACACGCATCGTATCGGTCGTACTGGTCGTGCTGGCAAGGACGGTGTGGCGATCTCGTTCTTGACCGACGAAGACGAGGAGATCATGTACGATCTCAAGCAGTACCTCATCTCTACCGATATGCCTGTGCCGTCCGAACTCGCTTCGCACCCGTCCGCCAAGGCCGCATACGGCGCCCGCGACGAAAAAGGCAACATGATTGCGAAATCCAAGCGGGACACGGTCATCTTTGCCAAGTAAGTGCGGAGGTAATGTGACAGAAAACGGTGCGTACGAAAGATGGAGCTGCCCTGCTTTATAAAATATGACCACGGGGGAGGCGGAAGTGCACAACCGTGCCGATCCGGCGCTCCCGGAGTTACCACCAGCTATGCCAGCCGTGTGTCGTCTACTTCATTTACTTACGGTCGACTGCACGCGGGGCGCCCCTCGTTCGTCTTATTGTCTGTCTCTAGGTGGGTGTTTCAAATCGGGTCATGTGACGCGCGTCGTCTAACTGATCTCTATGGAGACGCCAAGGTGGTGCGAGTCGCTGTCGAAGTTGCGCACATCCATCTGCGCCGACACGCGGGTCTTCAGGTGCTTGGAAGTCTGCCACTCGTACGCGCCGATGAAGATGCCGTCCGAGCCCAGCGAGCTCGCGACCGTCTCGTTCTGCGACACGTCGTACCGCGACCGCAGGCGCAGCGTCTTGCTCTCTTTCCGCGCGTCGTAGGAAAACTCCGAGCCCACGAGCAGCTCCGGCGTCACGGTCTGCGCCACGCTCAGCAGCACCTTCTTGCCCTTGTCCGTCCTGCATACGTTTCCAACATCCACGATGTCAGCGCTCAGTGCAATCTCCCTAACCGCCACTCCAACACCCGTACACTTCAAGCAGCGCCGCGAGGTCGTCGTGAGCGTAGCTGGACGCAAACTTGAGCTCTGTGACGCGCCCGAGGCGGTCGCTGTGGTCCAATCCGACGTCGTACGCGCCCAGCACACCGAGCGCGACATCCTAGTGTCCAACAGGCCAAAACGATCGTTAGTACGAGTCCTTCTATCCACTTCTGCAAAGACACACACACGCGGATAGAACGTACGCCCAGCTTGGCGCCGCACGTGGCCTGCAGCGTCGGGCCGTTCACGGCGTCGATCTTGACGCCGGCAAAGACCGCGCGGTCGCGGTAGTCGCAGCCGATGCGCGCGAACGACGCCGGCGACTTCTCGGTGGCCGACTCGTGCGCCTCGAGCGTGAAGCGCACGTGCTCGCTCGCCTGGAGGTGCGCCTGGAGCGCCAGGTGGCGCTGCGAGCTTATCCGGAGGCTCGACGTGATCATCGGGTTGAGCTGCGACTCGAACACGAGCGTCGAGGCCACGCCGCGCTTGCTGCCGCGGTGGAAGAACGGCGACACGACCTGCGTCTGCAGCCCGACGCGCGCGCCGCTGGGCGTGGCCGCCGACACGGCCGCCGCGTGGCGCGAGTGGTCCGCCGGTTCCAGCGGCTCCTTGAACGCGCGGTGCTGCTCCAAAAAGTCGCTGTACAGGCAGCTACTGAGCCCGCGGGCCGCCGCTGCGCCGCCTGCCGCCATTGTCTTTCCGGTCGGTTCCCGTGGTTCCGCCGTCGACGGGGCCGTGGCGATGGTGGTGGCGGCCGGCGCCATTGGTGGTGAGCTATGTACCACCATCATTCTCAATAGGTACGAATTGTGTCACCGGTGGCACACCATCCTCTACCACCACCGAAACTAATACCAGCGCTTTGATTGGATATAAATGAGTTCATAATCGAGCGAAGAGCTCCGATTGGAGATTATGCGCAATCCGAAGAGCTACGTCACTTTGCCGAAAGGATCCGCAACCTCGAAAATTTGGGCGAAGCAGCAGCCCCGCACTTCGCCAGGATCCTGAAGTTTAATTGGCGATTCGCCGTCAACCCCGCAAGGCTCCTTTCCTCCTCCTCCTCCTTCTTCTCAAGCATGTCGGCCGTGCTGTTCGTGGGCACGTACACGCAGTCGCTGGGCCACGTGGACGGCAAGGGCAAGGGCATCTACGCGTTCTCGCTGGACCGCGCGACGGGCGCGCTCGCGCCGCTCGCGGTCACCAAGGGCGTGGGCCACAACCCGAGCTACGTCACGTGCTCGTGCTCGACGCTCTACGCCGTGAACGAGACCAACGCGTCGCCGCAGGAGGAGGGCGCCACCAAGCCCACGGGCTTTGTCAAGGCGTTCGCGATCGGCGACAACGGCGCGCTCAAGGAGCTCAACGCGCAGGAGGCCGGCGGGGCCGACTCGTGCCACATCGCGCTCTCGCCCGCGGGCGACTTCCTCACGGTCGCCAACTACAGCGGCGGCAACCTGCGGCTGTACCCGATCGACGCGACGGACGGCTCGCTGGGCGCGCCGAGCGACACACACACGTTCTCGGGTGCGTCAATGGCCGTGCCCGACCGCCAGGAGGCCGCGCACGTGCACAGCACAACGTGGCTCACGCGCAAGTCGGACGGCGCGCACACGCTGATCGCCGCCGACCTGGGCAACGACGTCGCCGCGCAGTTCGTTCTCAACAAGGCCGCGCGCAAGCTCGAGCCGAACGCCGCCGTGCCGTTCGCCAAGCGCCCGGCGGGCAGCGGGCCGCGTCACTTTGCGGTCCACGCGGCGCTCCAGGTCGCGTACGTGCTGGACGAGCTGTCCAGCACGGTCGGCGTGCACCCGATCGACGCCAAGAGCGGCGCGCTGTCGCTCGAGTCGATCCAGACCGTGTCGATGCTGCCGGCTGACTTCAAGGGCCAAACGCTCGGCGCCGACATCCACGTGTCCACGTGCGGCCAGTTCCTGTACGCGTCCAACCGCGGCCACGACTCGATCGCCGGGTACCGCATCGACACGGCCAAGGGCGGTGAGCTCACGCCCATCGGGTTCACGTCCACGCGCGGCAAGGCGCCGCGCGCGTTCCGCGTCGACGGCCACTGGCTGCTGGCCGCCAACCAGAACTCGGACACGATCGAGGTCTTCCAGATCGACGCGCAGACCGGCGCGCTCACGTTCACGGGCCACAGCGTCGCGTGCCCGACGCCCGTGTCGCTCGCGATCGTTCCGTCCGCCTAAACTGGAGGGATCCCCCGGTCCGCTATTTTTTGCCTGGGTAGACATAGTGCCTCCGTCTCGATATAAACCATGCGTTTGATTGTGCTGTCTCTGTGGCTCTCCATCATTTCTCCTTGTCTACTTATCTACTTCCACTAAAATGCCTCGAGTAGCGTCCCCCCCGTTGGGCGTGTGGTCGGTCGAGGACAACGACGCGCGCGTGGCGGCGCTGGGCGGCGCGGCCACGCTGGCGTCCGTGGGCGAGAGCGTCGCGCCCATCTCGGGCATCTTCCGGCGCGATCTGCTGGCGTTCTGCAAAGCCGCGCGGATTGTACCGCACCCGCAGCTGCTGCCGTTCCACCCGGACGAAGAAGACCCGACCACGAACGGCGAGCTGCTGCTGCCGCCCGGCGCCGGTGAGAAAGGCGTTGGCGGCGTTGTGTTCGACCTCGCCGACATCGACACGGTGGCGGTCAAGAACTGGCGCCTCGACGACGGCAGCTTCGCCGCGCTCTGCTTCGCGCTCCAGCACTGCAGCAAGATCCATACCGTCTTGTAGGGTTCACACTTCGTGTCGTGTGTCGTGCGTGGATCCAACTTCCTCACAATTGTATGTTGTAATCTTCCACCTTCCTAGCTTCTTCAACGCGCAGTTGCGAAGCGACCAGGTCGAGACGCTCTGCCGGTTGCTGCCGCAGACTTCGGTCACGCGCTTCCACTTGGACTGGAACGTGTCGGTCGATGGCAACGGCAACACTGATGAAGAGCCGTCACAGAACTTCCCGGCTGCGGCGCTGACCGAGTTACTGGCACCAACGTCCAGGATCTCTACGCTCTCGTTGCGTCGCTGTGGGCTCCACGCTGACCACGCGGTCGCGATCGCGCAGGCGCTGCGCGCCAACACGACGCTGGAGCTGCTCAACCTGTTCGACAACCCGGGCATCGGTGACGCCGGTGCACTGGAGTTGGCGTACGCGCTGCCGTTCAACGCGTCGCTGCGGTCGCTGTCGCTGGGCAATACCGCGCTCTCGGGCGCGGCCGCGCTCGTGCTGGTCGAGGTGACGTGCCCAAAGTACGCGGCGCCGCCGACGCTACTCAAGGTGCTCGAGGACGCCGAGCCGCGCATCCAGGCCGAGCTGGACGCGGCCAAGAAGGCCAAGAAGAAGCTCGACCGCGCGACCGCCATCCAGACGCTCGGGATGCCCATGCTCGAGACCGTCCACGGCGTCCAGTACGCCGTGGGCAACGCCACGCTCGAGGATTTGGTCTTGAGCGGCAACGACGGCATCGACGAGCGCGCCGTGGCGGCCATGAACGAGCTGCTGGACAAGCACCACCACGGCGACGCACGCCCATTGACGCGCATCAAGCTCCAGCGCATCGCCGCGCTCAGGCCGCTCGCGCACGCGTCGCCGCCTCTCCACGCGGTTTTCCAGTTATAATACACTCACGTGCACTTGCTTGAACCCTCACGACGTCTTGGTGTGTTGCTGCTCAGGCGACAGATCGCTGGAGATCTCGCGGTCTTGGACGCGCTCGAGCGCCACGAGCGAGGTCACGAACGGCAGCGCCACGCGCAGCGCGAGCGCGAGCAGCACGAGCAGCCACGCGATGAGCACGAGCGTGTCGCGCGGGAACGCCGCGAGCAGCATCTCCTCCACCACGATGTTGTACACGCACACGCGCTGCGCGAGGTCCAGCACGGGCGACACGCCCTCGACGTCGCCGCGCACCGAGATCTCGATAATGAACTCGCCCTGCTGGACACTGTGGCGGTCTTCTTGGCCATCGGCGTCGTCCGGGGCGGCGGCGACATGGTCTTTCGTCGCGTGGTGGTCGGCGTCGCCGTCGCGCGCGCCCGGGAGATCGTCAAAGCGGAATCGCTCTTCGCGGTGCTGCTGCGTGGCGCCCACAACGCCACTGAGCGGCACGTGAACGTGCTCGCGCAGCAGCTCGAGCGGTACGAGCCGCAGCTTCTCCGTGTTGAGCATGCGGCGCGGCACCTTGCGCACGACCGTGCCGCCCGCCGCCGTGCGCGTGGGCGCGAGCAGCACGCGCTGGACGTCCACCGTGAATGTCGTGGGCAGGCTCGCCGGGTACGAGATCTTGAGGTCGTACACCTTGTGCGGGTCCAGCTCGTGCACGTGGAAGAGCTGCACGTCGCCGCAAATGTGCTTCTGGAAGTCGCGCGACTGCTCCGGGTACAAGTGGACGACGTCGACCGCGCCGGCGGCGGCCGCGGCGGCATGTACACCAATGGACACCGCGAGAAAAGAGAAAATGACGACACAAGCGCTCAGTAGAAGAAGGAGCAGCGCTGGCGGCAGCGCGTGTGGGCCGCGGCGAGCGCTGGACATCGACGCCGGCATCGTCTTTCTTCTTAGAGCTCTTGGAACAATAAAATAAGGAGGGGAGGAGCGCGACTGAATGGTAAACAGTTAGGAACTTGGGGATGGGTGGATCCATCAGACGTGTTAGGAACCGAGAATCTCCCTCTTAAATACGAATGAACTGGCCTGTCGGCGCACATGGCTACATCTTTGTTCCTGCTATGTGAGCATCTTGGCGCGCAGCACGAGGTGCACGACGCGCGCATCGCTGTCCGCAGCTGTGGCCGCCGCTGCTGCGCCCTTTGATGCGCCGGCTGTGGTCGCGGCTGCGGGTGCCGCCGCTGGCAGTGGCCGCCAGAGCGCGCCGCCGCGGAGCGTGCAGGTCACGCGCACTTGGATCCACTGCGCGACCACGAGCTCCGGGTGCGCCTGCTCCTCGTCGCCTCCAGTGGCCGCCGTCGGTGTCGACGTGACCGGGCGCTGATACGTGACGTGCACGGGCAGCTGTTGGCCCGCGGACAGCGTCCCCTTAGCCGGCTCGAGCGAGAAGAGCTTGGCGTAGTGCGGCCGCTCCAGATTCTCGTCGACCGCAAGTTCAAACGACCCGGCCGGAGCGCCACCAGTGGGTTTCGCTCCTCCGCTGGTATCGTCGTCGCCCGCCGGCGCAAGCGTCGCGCCGAAAAACACGGTCTTCGTCTCGGACGCCAGCGTCTCGCTGTCAAAGACCACAGTCAGCGGCGACGGCGCCTTCTTGATGGCCGGCACCGAGAGCGCCGCGGTGAGCACGCCGCCAAGGCCGCCGCCCAGCAGCGCCGAGAGGTTCACGGCCGGCGGTAGATCAAACAAGTCCTCGACGGGCGGCGCCGCAAACAGCTTGGGCGGCTCTTGCGGGTTGAGCACGTACAACTGGTTCTCCCAGCATCGCCCCGCGAGCGAGACGACGTGGCGCTCCGACTCGTTCGGCACCTGGATAAGGAACTGCTGGCGGTACTGCTGTGGGCGCTCGTGGTCCGGGAAGAACAGTACCTTGACCGTTAGCGTGGCCTGCGCCGGGATCGTCGCCTCGCTGGGCGAGAACGTAAACACGGGCAGCCCCGAGCTTGTGGTCTGTGGAGCCGACGCGTCGGGCAGGGGCACAATCGCCAGCGTCAGAGGGAAGCCGCTCGCGTTCGTGAGCTGCAGCTCGCTTGTCGTGCGGCTCCGCGCGAGCACGTCCTTGAAGTCGATCACGCCGCCCTCGGGCACGATCCGGAGACTTGGATTCACGCCTTCGCCACGCAGCGCGACGCGGATCACGCCCAGCTCTGGACACGACAGCTCGAGCTCGTCCTCGTAGAGCAGTGGAGACTGCGGCCGAAACGCCATCTTCAGCACGCGCGTGCCGCCGCGCGCCGAGATCGTGCGATGGAGACTGTTGATCATGCGGAACCCGCCGAGCGCGTGGAGCGGACGGCTCCGCAGCAGCACGTCGTGGACGCTCTGGTTGGTGAACACGAGCTCGCGAACGAGCGACTGGCCGATCGCGACTTGGCCAAAGTCGAGCTCGCGCGGGGTCGAGAACAGCTTGGGCTCGATGACGGTGGTGCGCACTTGGAACGCGACGAGCGAGCTCGGCTGGCGGTAGCACAGCACGGTCCACGTGTGATGGACGCTGCGTTCCTCCGCGGGGACACCGTTGGTGGCCACCCACGCCGGCGTTCCTGGTATCCGTGTAGCCACAGCCTTGACGTCGGGCGGTATCTGATGTCTCTCGTTGCGGCTCGCGTTGACAGTGATGCTAGAGAGTGGCGCCGTCGCGGCTTGCGAGTTGTCGGTGGTCTCGTACTCGCTTGCGGCGAGCTCAAATAGCTCTTCGGCAGCCGTGAACTCGAGCTCGACCCTCACACTGCCCCGAGGCGGGATCGTCGCGACCGTCGGCGTCACGCGCAGCACCTGCTTGCCCTCACCGGGTACGACGAGCTCCATGGTCTGCGGCTTGTCGCTGTTGTTCGTGCACGAAATGTTGTAGGTCTGCATCTGGCCCAGCTGCGTGGCCGCGAGCTGCACGACAGTGTGGGAAAACACGAGCGGCGTTGCCACGCACTCGCCCGTCACGGGGATCACGTACTCGTCGTTCATGGTGGTGCGGCACACCAGTCGACCCGCGAGCATCGTCGCGCTCGCCGAGGGCAGATACACGACGCGAAGTGCCTTGGTTTCGTCCGGAAGCAGCGTCGCGACGCCATCATCGGCGTTGTTGGACGTCGAAATTGGGTTCTCAAACCGTATTTCCGGTGGCAGCTTGACGAACGCGAGGCGCTGCGGCAGCCGGGACGTGTTGGTGATCTCGAGCAAGTGTGTGGCACTGTGGCCCAGCGCGCAGGCGCCGAAATCGAGGCGCTTCTGTGAGAACGACAGTGCCGCGCTTGAGAGCCGCGCCTGGAGAATGAAGTACACGGGCACGACCTGGTCGGGCACGACGATCTGGATCGGCACGGCGATGAAGCCCAGCGCGGCGCTGCCAAACGACTTGGCCTCGAGACGCCTCCACATCTCGGCATTCGGGCGAAACTTGATTTGCACGGGAAATACGCCTGCGTTCGAGGTGTCTCCTTGAGTAACGTCACTGGATGGGGACGATCCCGTCGCGCTCGAGGCGGTTGCGCCTTGTACAAACCCCATGTTCGGGTGGAACTCGACGCATCCGTCGAGCGCCTTGGGCACGCGGATCTGCATCTTGAGCGCGACGCTGCCACGATTGCAGACCACCAACTGGTCTCGGTACAAGCGATCGGACAGACAGCAGCGGAAATTCAGCTCCGGCAGCGCGACGAAAATGGGCACGCGCGACGCGTGGGCCGAGATCGAGATGGGCATCGGCGCGAGTAGTTGCGTAGCCCAAAACGACGAGCGATACGCCGCGGATGCCTGTGGGAACTCAACGAGGAATACTTCGTCATCCAGCTCCATGGGCGCCGCAGGCGCGAACGTGAACGCGATGGAGGTGCCGCTGTACGGAGCGACTGTGCCCGATAGGGTGTGGCGGATGGGCATATCGGCGCCATCCGGTTTGAACACCGTGGCGGCTCGTGCATTGTCGAGGATGGCTTGCTCTTCGTTCGAAAGAGCCACGTTCTCGGTCAGAACCGCCACGTTGCCAGCAACCGATACACCTGAGGCTGAGTTTGACAGGGTGCCGGACACCTCCGACTCGTCGTCGTCTTCCTCTCCTTGCTTGAGTTCCCCGTTCAGCTCGTCTTCGTTCGTACATTGCGCGTCTCCATCCGCTGTACCTGCATTTGGCTCAGAGTGTGAACTCATTGCCACCGCATCTTGTGCACCATTGAGCGCTAATTCCTCGCTCCGTTTGTCTGCCTCCGTCTGATCTTCAAGTGCATCGCCTCCCGACTCTTCTCCATCGAGTGCATGGTCTTCGTCCTCAAGAAGCTCGGGCACCGACGGATCCCGAGACAAACCTCCCGATCGCTTGATGCGCCGCACGCGAAACTCGAGCGGCAGCGCGCCCCGGTTCTCCAGCTTGAGCGAGAGCACTTGCTTCTCGCCGGCCACCACGTCTCTGAACACGAGGGAGCGTGCCTCCATCACTGGAACGGCCTTCTTGCTTGTACATCGAAGCGGGAGAGAGAACGGCCCTGTCTGCGCGAGTGCCGGAATGGCCGAGTCGATGTCGCGCGCCTGGATAGCCGTGAACGTGATCGAGATGCGGCACGCCATGCCCGCGGACATGCGCCCGGGCTTCTCAAACTTGATGTCGAAGAATTCTTTGATCGCGCTGTCCAGGTCCAGCAGCTTGAAGTGATTGAACGTGTTGGAGACGTTTGTGAGCGTGAACGTTAGCACCATAGGCTCACCTACTTCAAAATCCTTGAACCAAATCTCCGGCGGGTCCGCGAGAAACGCGCGCCCCGTGAACTCCTTGCCCCAGACGACCTGCTTCTGGATAATATTGCTTGTCTGGCGCTCGCGCGCCTGCTCCAGCATGCGCTGCTCGAGCACGCTGCGGTGCGGCTTCCCGAATCCCTTCTTCGGCTTTGTCGGTGCCGTCGCCTCGCCAGCAGTAGATGGGGCACTTCGCGGTAGCGGAGGAAGTGCCGCTTTCGAGCCTGTCGCGTCAGCGCCTTGTTCGAGCACTGAGCTGTGGAATTCTTCCAGTTCTTTGCCCGGTACGATGGCCTTCGGAGCGGCTGCGGAAGCTGCCAGGCTAGCCGCGAGTGCACTAGGCGACGCCTCTCGCTCCGAGGCATTGTTGTTGCTGCTGCCGGATTCCCCGTATCGCGGTAGGAGTATCGCAGAGGGTTCAGCACCAGGGGCATCTCGATGGGCTGGTTTCCGATGTACTTTATCAACGATACGATGCCGCTGCTCAGCGTTGTGCACGAGGTTCTGGCCCAGACCAAAGCTGCGGTCCTTCATGGTCGTCTCTTGGGACGGATACAGCCGAAACGCCTTGCCTGTCGGGTCCATGGTCTCCTTTCCCGTGCGCGACACCAAGTATTGCTTCGTGCGCTCCTCGACGGCCGCACGACCCATTTCCTTCTGGTACTTTTTCTCATACGCGCGCTGCTCCTCGGCGATTCGCTCTTGGCGCTGAATCCACACCTTTTCCACCTCGAGATGCTTGAGGATCGACACCTGTTTGTCCTGGATGCGCTGCTCGAGTTGCTTGCGCTCTTTTCGCGCGACTTCGCGCACGTTCCGTGCACGCGCGACCTCGTACGGATTGAGCCCCTGGCTCAGCAGCTCGTCGAACCGCTTGGCGTCCTGCTCCTCGCGCTCGCGCACCTGGCGATCGGCCAACGCGTTGCGCGACTGGATCCCTGACGAGGACTTTTCGATCGAGCCCTTGAGCGCGAGGATCGCGTCGACACGCGTGCTGCGCTTGTTCTTGTCGAGCGCGATCATCTTCGGGAGGTACACGCGGTCATCCTTGAACGACTCGTGGAGGCGCGCGTGCTCGGGAGACCTCGGTGGTGAGCGCGCAGCCTCGTTTTCCCGACTCCCACCCGACGAGCTCGTCGTGCCGTCGCCCGCCTCTCGCAAACTCCGTGGAGACGACGTCTGCATCGCTCGCGTATCCACCCGGAGCTTGCTGCGGCCGCGACAAGGTCGAAAGTCTCACTTGGCATTTCCGAACTCTGGCAAAGAGGCGCACGAAACGACGCCAAAGTCCTCTCACTCGACGGCATGCGAACCTAACATTAGCGGATTCGCCACAACGCTGTGACACACACACACACACCACGGGGACGGGCCATTAGTCACCGCAATCGCAACCATCAAACCAAAATGCATTTTTGTTCTCCAAGGGTTGTATACAGCAAAGCGTAGCGTACATGGGCCTGTCGCTAGTGGCAAGAAAAAATAATGAAACAAACAAGCGCGAGGTCGCTTTTTGCCGTGGCCGGCGTCGGCCACGCACACGCACAAACTGACGGGGACAAACACAGTGAGCCGGAGTCGATGGATGACGCACCGCGGACGAAGGCATCAAGGGCTTGGCTGTTGGCCAAGTTGATGGCAAGCCGTTCACAGATCCTTCTGCTGGCACACGACCGGCGAGCTGAGCCGCGGCTCCTCCATGGCGTAGTCTACATTGTCTAGGGCAAACGCATCGCTCAGCGACGCGTACGAGCCGGGCTTTTCGCCATGCTGGAGGTAGGCTGTCAGCGAGTCGAGCTGGGCAATTTCAAGCGCAGACACACCCACTGTCGTTAGAACGTTCCCGACAGACTGGGTTCCCACCGGTGATGAACGACAACTCCACGTACCGGTCCGCCGAACAAGGCTTGGGACGTCGCGGGGCGCAGTTTCTCGATCGTCTTCCACTGCAGCGGCCCATAGGAAGACGTGTCGACCTCCATGTAGTCCGCATGGTCGATCCCGCTAGTCGAATACGTCTCCAGCGCGGCGAGTTCTTTGCTCCACGACGGCTGCGGCGCTGCTGGTGGTGCTGGTGGAGTTGGCTCCTGCTTGAAAGCGGTCGAACTCGTGGACTCAAATAAATCCCTACCGAGTAGCACTGCCGACGGATCGTCCAGGCCTGAAACATGCAATTTCAAACCATCTTTCATATCCTCCCCAGCTACAAACGGCGGCTCGACCGCATCGACGGCAAACGCGTTGATAGACATGCCTGGAAAGTATGGCTTCATGGCCCCCGGGTCAGTCCGGTGCGCTGGCGCCATCACCTCCATTGTGTCGGGGAATTCGAGCTTGACCGGGGTCATGGGATCGTCCTCCGGGGCCATCTTTTGCGCATGGATGCTGCCCGGTGGGCTGTCGTGGATCATCGACATTTTCTCCAAGTGGTTGGTCAGCGTCATGTAGTGGGCGTCGGGTTGCCCAGGCCACTCCTCATCCGGTTCCGGGAATCGCCCGCCACAAGACGACGCCCGCGATGACTCGGTCGCGTCCTCGAACGAGCCCGACGCGGTCAAGTCGAGCGTCGAGCCGCCCGTATCCGACGTGTCATAGTCCGCCAACACCGACAAAATGTCGCTGTCGATCGCTTCCTCCACGCTGGAGACGGGCGAGTCCGAGTGCTGCGAGTGCGCGATGGCAAAGCGCCAGTCGTACGGAGGCCGCATGAACACTGGCGTCGAGGCCGGGCCCACGCCAAAGTAGCCGTTGCTCACCGAGTTGTCGCTCGCGCTGCGGTCCATCATCGGCGGGCGGATCTCTTCCTGGAGCACGAACGGCTCCATCACGTCCTGGAGCGACTCGGACTTGGAGCGGCTCTTGTTGCGACGTAGGGGCGGCTTGCCCCGTGGCGTGCCCGAGGCCCGGCTTCGCCGTGCTGGTTTTGCCTTGGCGCCCGACGGTGTCGCGTCCCCAGCCGACGCCGCGGGTAGCGGAGGCGTCGGAGGTTGTGGCGGAGGCGGAGGACCGGCGGACGTGTACTGCATACCGAGCGCGCTTGACGTAGAGAAAGAGATGGGCATAGAGTTGGACCGTGCGCGGAGATGCTGTCGCGAGTGGCCAAGCGGCGACGCCGCCATGAGAAAGTCACCGGCGAGCGTGTCGTTTTCTGGGACCAGCGATGCGGCCGCCGCTGCGGCGACGTCGAACCCGTGGATCGTGAGGCCGTCGATGCCCGCGGGACGGATCGTGACCGTGCGTGCGCCGCCGGGGCCCGCCCCACGACCCGCGGCGCTCGGTAGGCTGCGAGGCGTTCGGTGGAGAGGCAGGAAGAAGTTGTTGAGCTAGCCAAAACCACGTTGCGTGTGTGAGCCTTGACGATACAGCGGAGGAGCTACGGAGGAGCGACACCATCCGCGAGAGCGGAGCGAGAGGAGGGGGGAGGAGAGGAGGGGAGCATCGTACCTGAGCGGCCTGGACGCCCGGCTCCGGGCTCTGGTTGCGGTGTTTCAGGCGCTGGTGCTGTGTCAGTGATCCTTCTGAGCCGTACGCCTACGAGGGGAGAACGTTGGATACGGGTTACACGGGGGATCTCATCTCGTTTTTGTTCTCCGCTCTCTGATCCAAGAGTTTTCGTTCTCCGCTGCTCACCTTGGTGCAGCCTGGGTACGTACACGGGTACTTGCGGTCGATCTGTGCGGCCGTACGCCGGCGCCGCTTCTTGCCCGTGCTACACGGCACGGGGACGGGCGTCTTGCCGTCCTCCGCGCTCCCCTCCTCCGGGTCCTCCCCCTCGCCGAGCCCCATTCCAGCGGCAGACCCGACCGAGTGCGCGCGCTGCTTGCCCTTCCCAGAGCCCGTCGACGGGAGATTCGCCGTCTGGATGCGAAGCTACAGCACCAGAGCACACAAGCGGAGGCACACATCAGTCCATGTGCGTTCTTGTGCGTCCTCTAATGAGTACTCACATCCTGCGAGGCCTTGAACTTCGCCAGGTTACTTGTCGCTCCTCCTCCGCCGCCCGGACGCGTCGTGCCCCCTCCGCCGCTGTCGGCGTTCGCTGCTCCGTGAGGGGACTCGGACTGGTTGCTTGGGGACACTGTGCCCTCGTCGCCGCTGTTCCCGCTGGAGTGGACCGCCTCATCCATGGGCACGTCCTCCGACTGCGGGGAGGACGCTCCCGACGATAGCGACTCCTTCATGTCCATGTACGATGTGCTTGTTCTCCGCTCGCTGGAACGCGGTGCCGCTCGTTTCGCCAGGCGCGGTCTCGATCTTTCTTTCGCGTCCCTGTTCCCATTGTGGCAAATCACGACGGTCAATACGGCGGCTCCGCCATGCTTTGGAAGCGAGGGAGGCGGCGCGAGACGGAGCGCGATTCGCTTTTGTCGCCCCGCCCACGGCGAGGGGGGCTGCGAGTGGACGCGGTTCTCGGCCCGAATGTGCGAAAGGGGGAAAAGGAGAGATGACCTCGTCCCCACTACCGCTCCTCCGCCTCCGCCTCCGCTCCGCCCCCGCTCCGCCTCCTTCGACGCATCCTCCGCCCCATTCGCCGCCCCCAGCATCACGCACTTACCGTTCGAGAGCTCGTTCGCGAACTGCCACGCGGCGCGTCTCCGCCGGCTCGTTGTTGCTCTCCTCCCTCCTCCTCTTGCTCTCCGCCGATAATGCCAACGGAAAAGCGCGCAGGCGTTATTTTTTTCGCCCGCGTTCTTTCTGACGATTTTCGATCCTGAGAAACCCGTACACACGCGGCGCTCACCCGCGTGGCTGAGTTGTTTCCTTTGATGTCGAGCGCAAGTGTCGAGTCCGCCCGTACGCCGCCCAGGCGCCTCGTGTCCGTCCAGCTGCTCGTCGGTCCGCTCGCCCGCGCGCTCGTCCGCTAGCCAGGTTCTGTTTTGGGAGGGCCTGATCGGTCCGTCCCCTCCGCTCCGCCCGGTTCCTCCTTCCCACTTCCTGCGGCTCCTTCCTCCGCTCCTCCGCTTCTTTGTGGTCCCTGGTTCGAGAAATGTCGTGGGGGCAGTGTTGTTCTTTTTTTTCTCCTTGTGGCTTGATTGTGACTTTGAACGCTTACTAGAGATCAGTGCTCCGGAACAAAAATCTCTCAGAACTCGATCCGCGCCGTGACTCCCACCGCCGATCGAGTTCGGAGAAGCGAGAGAGGATCTGCCCGCGTTCCCGCGACAGCTTCAAGTCTGCGATGCTCCACAGTGGCGCAGAGAAGTTCAACGTAAACGGTGGGAGCCGCAGCGCCGTGGTGCTCCACTCTGATCTTTGCTTCTCTGTTCTAGCGGAGGGGAGAGCAGCGCTCCTCTGTGATGATGGATGCTGTGCCCAGCCGGCTGCTCAAATCTGTGCCGTCACGTTTCGTCTGCCATCTCCCTTGTGCGTGAGAAAGAGATCGGGTTGCGGTTACGACAACCTGCTTGGATCAGCAGTGCGTTTTTGAAGTTGAGCCAACACCTCACAAATGAGGTTTTATATTCAACATCCTCCCTGCTTGGAAACGACGGTTCACCCTCCCTTCGAAAAAGAAGGAAAATACCACGATGCTGCCATCGTGGGCTGTTTCGCGCCGACCCGCCCGGGCAGTCCACACACATACACCACGCATCTACAGTGTCGGCTACCTGTAGCTGGCAGACAGCACAGGTTCAATGTGCCCACCTCCGCAAGGCAACGGGTTCGATTTCTCCATTCAAAGAAGACCTTGGGTTGAACGTGCCCACCCACAGGCTCGTTTGGCGGCGGTTTTGTTGTCCATGGCGTTGGTTCTGGTACGGTATGCTTGCCAGACCGAAGCCTTCGTTCGATGATCGAAGTCTTCCGTGGCACTAACCAACCGAGGTCGTGTGCCGTGCGAGAACAGATCGCCAAAAACGACCAGAAATGTTCCGACTTTCAACTGGATCGATTCTCCCCCACTCCGCTGAGAATCCGCGCGTCGGACTCGTGGACCATTCGGTTGCGATCTGGATTGTCGAGATTGTCTTGGAACGGCATACGGGGGCCTACGGAGAAAAATCTCGCAGCTGACCAAATCGTGAATGCCGTGACGTTCTCTGGCGAGTGCGCAGGTGCTCACGCGAGTGTGCGGCGCCGCGGTGTTTGCTCGCTATGAGAGGAGGCCCCAGACCTAAACAGTGTATGGGTAGCCGTTTTGGCCTCTGCACTGGATCGATGATCTACCGTGTACCTCGTACTGTACCGATGCTCGCTCCACGCACGACGGTCACGCCCCTTGGAATCCAGGATCCAAGTTGGATCCATTTCCGCTGCGTGCAAGCAACCGCAGCTTTGCTCCCGCCCGGAACACAAACGGTGGCGCAGAGTCCACTACACAAGTGTGGCGAGCGAACGACGGACCTGCGGTACGTATCGCAGAGAAAACGATTTTGTCTGAACACTCCGTGGAACACCATTCGGTTCCAGCACGCAGCTGCGCCGACGCATGGCACACGACTGGCGTCACTGTAGGCGAGTCCACAACACATGTGCGCGCCACGTCAAGACACGACACTCACTTAGCTCTCCTGGCCCGGACGAGGGGAGAACCAACTCTCCACGGCGTGTTCTTACAAATGCGCGCTCGAGAGCGGAGAACGCTCCGGTTGGAACTGTTCTTGGTGGAACCAGGCCCATGTCTCAATCCAGGCCAAATTGTTGTGGCCGTCGTCCGACATGGATGCTGAGTGGATCTGACTTCCCTCACACACTGACCCAGCTTGGTATCTTCAGCATGGTGATTGTCAGTCGCATCCATCATCCGCAGGTGCCAGTATTCCATCCCCCCATGGCCACGCTGGAGCGCCCCTCCACGGAACATGTTGAAGTCCCGCGTGGGTGTGGGTACACTGTACCCTGGAGGGATGGACCAACCAGCAAGTGTAGCCATCTCGGCTCCATCGTCCCTTCCTTGGTCCTCGCTGGCTGGCCGGCGTCGTGAATGCGCGCTGGACGCCCGTGCACCTCCTGTCACGGGCGCCTAGTGACGCAAATGGGCCCGATCGTGGGCCCCCCAATCACACCACGCGCGGGTAAGTCGCGCCGTCTTTTCTACACGCCACGTCAACGAGATACCAGTATCCGAGCCAATCCAGTGCTGGTTACGCATTTGGGGTACGCGTATATAAATACTGGGCGCGGCTTGACACGCGCGCTTGGGGCGGTCGTGCGGAGGCCATTCAGGTCGCCTGGCCCCCCAAGCATGCCCAGCGTCGCCCTCGCGCGCCCATGAGTCTGCTGCGCGTCGATGCCGCGCTGCTGGACCTCCACGGCGTGGACGAGGACGAGAGCGAGGCCGTCGCGCTCTGCCTCGTCGAGCTGCTCTTCGCCGAGACCAACGCGTTCTACCGCCAGCACTGCCTTGCCAAGCGAGCGGTACGTTCCCCTATAGCCAATCCCAAACCCGGTCCATCGCACGGACGGAGTGATAGAAGATGCTGTGATGTTGTAGGTGACCTCGACGGCGGCGCTGCTCGCCGCGAGCGTGTTCGACGCCGTCGCGAGTTCGCAGCTGCAGCACGAGACCACGCTGGATAACCGGCGATTCCAGGCCGAACCATGTCCAGTCGCCGAGATCAACGATCGCCACGCGGCGCGGTGCATCCCACTCCGCAGTCCAGAGAAGCCCGAGGTTTGTGTGGCCGTCTCGCCGCCGCAACGGAGCCGAACGGAGAGCCGCGCGGGAGACCATACGCGCATGAGCCTCGCACCTACGCGACAGAGCCCAGACAAAAAGGACTCAACAGTGGTCAAGCCGCTCGGGGTAGCGATCCCACAGGCGATTGTACTTCCGGATGTCGTGGAGGAAGAAGACCCGGAGGACAAAGCCTGGCGCATCAAGTGCCTGAAGGAGCTGAACGGGGAGACGGCGGGCCCGAAGCGGCTTGGCGCCACCTCGAAATGGACGACGTTCGCGCGCCAGCTGCCTGTGGTCGAGCCCAGCGTGTCGCTCGAGGTCGAAATCATCGACAGCGCGTCTGCGCTGCTGCGGCAAGAAGTGGCCGGCGCAGCGTCCGCGAACGCCGTGAAAATGAAGTCGAGTCTCAACACGTTCTCATCGGTCTCCACAACCAATCTACGCACTGGCAGCGCAGTGTCGTCCGTGGCGTCCCGGAAGCAGTCGATGAGTTTACTGCCCGGCTCGCGGCGCACCAGTCTGGCTGGCTCCCAGTCAGTCCCGGCGCTCGGTACGGCGCCGCGCAAAGCGAGCGCGCTGCAGCTTAACGACAGCTTGTCGCGCAAGCGATCAAGCGTTGCTGGCGGAGCCCACGGCCACTCGCCGAGCGTCTCAGCGGAGACCGATCCGTGGCAGTTTGAGCTGCAAGAGTGGACGCCACGCAAGACCATGCGGACGCGCTTTGAGCCCGACATGATGGTCGCGAGTGCGGCAACGATCCCCACGGCCATCGCGCTGGCCGCAGGCGTCGAGTTCACGCAGGGCGAGTCGACGGCGAAGGGCCCCGAGCGACGAGAAGACGACCGTACGATGTCGCGCAAGCGGTTCGAGGTAAGACACTAGGCGAGACTTACTTCTGTTCAAGTCTGACGTGTGCTTGGATTGCTGGTTGTTCTAGCTCCATCAACGCATCGCGACCAACCACTTGTTGCAGGAGAGCGCGCTGCTCCAGCCGCCGACCTCGCCGTCTTCCCACTCGTCGTCCGGGTCGAAATCCCCGCTCTCGACGCACCACAGGCATCCGTCACCGCGTCCGTACGAGACTGTGCCGCCGGATCCCGTTCCGGTTCCGTCGCTGTCGCCCATGACAAAAGGCGCACTCGTGATCCCGCGAAATGTATGACCCTCTCACCATGTCGCAGGAGAGTAGCCAGCTCTAACCATCTCATGTTGATACTGACCAGCACTTGACACAATCGACCTCGACACCGTCGCTGCGGGTACGGCAGTCCAGTCAACGCAAGCGTGGGGAGCCAAACGGGTCTACCACACCCGCGACACATCCACTGGTGACCAGCGAAGAGCTCGAGGCGATCCGAAAGGCGCGGCCCAGCACGGCGCTGGGCGCGGTGGTCGTCACGACACCCCGGCATAGAGGGCAACACAAAGACGGCGACGAGCCGCGAGGGCGCCCCAAGACGTCCTCTTTATCTGCGTCCAAGCGAGAGGCGGCTTCGAAGTACCTGCGGGAGTTCCCGAAGCCCCACGCTGGCTCAATTAGGGTGAATGCACAAAAGGCGGCGCTGCTGGACCCTGCGGCGGCCGGAGCGGACAGCGCACGGCAGCGGCTCGCGTGGATATCGTAGAAACTACACCAAAATACACGAAGCGAAACACGGACGAGATCTCGGCTTTGGATACGCAGCGTCTATTGTACATGAAACAAAAGTTCTGACATGGTCTGTCTACCAAGACAGCCGTAGGCTCACACCTCGGTGCCGTTGCGCACAAATCGCGTGGTTTCCCAGTACAGCGTCTTGGCGCAGCCGCCGGGTGCGCCCAGCGACGCGCTCGAGCCGATCTGTGATTCGTACACGAACCTCTCGTTCGCTCGGTTGTCGGCGGCGCGCTGCGCTTTCGCGGCGTCGCGTTCGGCGTAGAACGCGCGCAGCGAGAGCTGCGCATTGCGCTCGTTCTCCTCGCGGATCACCCGCTCGTACAGCTCGACATCGTACCGCTGCGGCGCTCGCAGCGGCGCGATCTCCACGGGTGCCACGAAAGGCGGCGGCGGCGTGTACGAGCGATAGTGCTTGCTGCTCTCTTCGCTGGTCTTGGCGCGCGAGAGGTAAAAATCACGGAGCGCCTGAGAAAAGTACAGAGATATCAGAGACCTGTTCAATCGACGACACCTACACACGAGGATCACGTACTTTTCGGGCGTTCCGCCACCGCGGCGATGTCGGTTCCTTCACAGGCAGCGGCGCCGTCCGCAGCGCTCCGGGTAACGACGACTCCAGCGCGGCCTCGATCGCATCCTCGAAGCCCTCATCGAGCTTGATCTCGACGTCCACGTCGGCGTCGTCCACTGCGCGCGTGTCAGCGTTCAGGTTCTCCCACGCGCCGTCGTCCTGCTGGTCGTCACGCTCTTGTTCGACAAGAACCTGATCGCGGTCTTCCGCTTCCTCTTCGTCGACGCTCTCCACGTCGACCCGCTCCTCGATGGACTCGTCGATGGACACGACGTCGAAGCTACTGTCCACGCTGTCGAACGAATCCACGCGGCTCTTGCTTTGCAGCGAAAAGAACTCCATGGCGACGCACGTGGCTGTTCTTCGGTGCGCGTGTGCTTTCTTAGTCTGTCGGAAGAGCTCGCACTGGGACTCGACTCGCGGCGGGATAAGACCGAGCCTACGCGAGCGCTCTCTGTCGCTCTCTACGGTAACGGCGCCTCGGGCCACCCGTGGGGCACACAACAGCAAGGCGGCAGAGATGGCACGCGGACGCAGGTGGCCACCGAGCGCACTTTGGAGCTCCTGGAGCACTGACTCGCTTGTCAAAAAACGTGCCTCCAGCTGGGAAGCGAACCCATTTGACATGGGAGAGAAGACAAGCACTGTGATAGCTCTCTCAAGTGCGAATGACGGAATACACTTGATATTTGTATTGATGGGACGACTCAGGTCTCAGAATGGACCCAGACAGTACCATAAATCAGTAATGCGGCTGAAGTCACTTCATTTGTCTCGGGCGCTCATCTCTTCGCCTCGTCGATGAGGAAGTTGGTCCACAGTTCGTTGATGTTCTTGCCCTGTGGATCCTGTGCTACCTGGTCAGTCTCTGTAGCGCTCACAGTGTCGGGGCTGTGCGAACTACCGCCTTGGATACCGAATATGGACGAAAACAAGCCACCTCCGCCGTTGCCCGGGATCACGATCTGGCCGTCGCTGTGGATGCCCGCGCGAAGCTTCTGCTCCTCGGTGAAGCCCATCATGCGAGACATTAGCTGTAGCACTTCGTGCTTCTTGTCGCTTTCCAGATACGAAACCACGAGCTGCGCAGCCAGCTGCCTGTCCAACATCTCGGTCTCTGAGAAACGCCTGGCCGCATTCTCGAGCGCCTAGTCGTGAGACGTCCTCGTTCAGTCAGGATCATAATTGTATCGTTGAGAACTGAGCACAGAAATGACGTACCTCTCTCAGCTGATCACACTCTTGCGTGCGCTTAGACAGCACGTCCATTACGCGGCGGAAATCCTCCTCGGATATCGCACCCTCGTTGGTCGAGGATCGCCGTTTCCCGGGGGATGATATTCGGGAGTTGTCGAGTTCCTGTTCAAGTTGCAGAAGTCTCTCACGCTATGACGCAAGAAAGAAATAATCAGGTATCATCGTCGTGATGTGCCAAGGATAATACGCCTGACATACCTGCTGCTTGTGATCAGCTCGGAACTGGAGGAGCACGTTATCCATCGCATCCAGTTCGGATTGCAACCGGTCAGCATCTTGGATGGCAACCAATTTGTCAGCCTCGCAGGCCGACAAGCGTGCTTGCAACTCGTACAGCATTTGGTGTTCCGTTGATAGGACTTGCGCTTCGGTGGTGGCAACGAGATGAGCTTTCTCCTCTTCGTTTTGTTTCTTCGTTGTTTCGGCCTCCTCGAGCAGCTCCAAGTACCCTTGTTCGTACTCTTGTGCGCTCTTCTCCAGATCACGTACTTGTGTCTGTAATTCCTTGTTTGCTGCTTCGAGTTCGCGCATCTGCTCGGACTTTCGCTGCAAATTTTTTAGCTCCTGCTTCTGGAATTGGCACAGCTTCTCCAGCTCATCCGACTACCAAACATACACATCGTCAGTTTCCCACAAAGGAACGATATCATCAGACCTCTTCAAATACCTCAGCGTGCGTGTCTTCCAATTCCTTGCCCAGTTGCTCCAGCGTGTGCTTGAGCTGGTCTTCACTCGCTTGCAAGTTTGCGATCACTCGGTCACGCTTCTCGACTTCGGCAAGAATTTCACTCTCTCTTGTCGCCAGGGACGCGTCATTCTTGCGCTTGCTCGCCTGCATACCAGACAGCTGTGTTTGAAGCGCTGAGATTGTCTTCTGGTGCTTCTCGTCTCGTTCAGTGAGCACCTTTATTTGTTGCTGAAGTTTCTCAACCTCTCGTGCGTCACTTTCGCCCTTCGAGAGGCGGTGACTGAGTACACCAAGATGATTCTGCACGCCGTCATAGAACGCTTCACTTTCACATGCCACCGCAATGTTCTGCATTTTGAAAAACGAGACAAGCGCCGCGTGGAGCTTTGATACGCGTGCTTCGCCAAGCTCGATACACTTCCGAGACGATTCCGAGAGCTGCAAGAGTTGGGCTGCAACCTCTGCGTCAGTGGATCCCACTTCAAAACGAACCGTCGACGGTACACTCTTTGAAAGCGTCAGTGCGGCCTGAACAAGCGTAGCGAAAACGGAGGGTGCTGGAGCGGTGTCTGCTGCGTCATCACCATCACCCTCAGCCTGCGTAGGACCTCGAGTTCCTCTTTCTTCTTTGAGCGTTGCGTCGAGAACGCCGCACTGCACTTCAAGCTCTGACACACGCTTTTGCAAAGCGTCAATTCGCTGCGCCTGCGCCGCGTCCTGCGCGGCCACACGCGCAATCCTCTCCTCTTCTCCCGCTTGGGTCGCGCGCTTCAGCGCCTCGAGTTCATTCTCCAGTCGAGTGATCAAAGCATCCTAGACGCAGAGTACCCACATAATACTTCATGTCCATGCCATTCGCCTGGTATATCACTTGGGATGTGGGCTCTTTCTTACCTTCTCAGAAGTTGACGGGGCGCCATCGCCTTCTCCTTCGTCGGCCGGACGGCTGCCCGCCTCCTCTATCTCGCGTATCTAGACGTCCATAGGCCACCATCAGCTCTACTCACACCCCACGGGGATGAAGATATCTATACACGACAAACAGACGTACGCGCTGCTCCAGCACTTCGTTCTGCTTCTTCTTCTGCAGCAACGCGCGCTCCAGCTCGCTGATGTACCGCTCCTGGTCGTCCTCGTCCTCGTCCTCCTCTCGCCCCGCCGCGTTCTCGCCGTCCACGCTCGTCGGCGCCACGATGTTGGTGAAGCGCGACCAGAGCTCGTCCCCCACGCGCGCGTCGCCCTCCTCCTCGCCCGGCGGCGCCACGATCTCCGCCGCGTACTCGGTCAGCCGCGACCACATTGGCTTTCGTCGCGTATCAACACTTGGCAACTGCTTCAAGCGCGAGACGGGAAACAAAGCCACCCGCTAAGTACGCATTCCTTCACACTAAGTACGCTTTCCACTTGTAATCCTGCCCAAGGATTTGTACTCCGGTACTCCGGAGTATTATTTATCATACAAATCCTTGGGCAGGATCACAAGTGGAAAAGCGTACTTAGCGTGAGGGAATGCGCTCGCCGCCGCCATGTTTCCCTTATAAGGGAAACATGGCGGCGGCGAGCAAAGGAGTCGCCTTGGTGACGGGCGGCAGCCGCGGCATCGGCTTCGCGGTCGCGCAGCAGCTGCACCGCAACGGCTGGCGCGTCGCGCTGACCTCGCGCGAGCTCGAGCGCGCGGCGGGCGCTGCCGAGCGCATTGCGCACGCCAATGGCGGTGGCGGCAGCGATCTTCCGCTGCTGCCGGTCGCGTACGAGGCGCCCAGCAGCTTCTCGAGTGCCGGCACCGGCGCCGCCGCGGCGCTGGTCGCACACGTCACAAAGGAGCTCGGTCCCGTGCGCGCGCTTGTGAACGCCGCGGGTGTGTCAAAGGATAGCTTGCTCTTGCGGCTCAAGTCGCAGGAGCTGGAGGAGCTGCTGCTGACCAATCTGGTCGGCCCGATCGAGCTCAGCAAGGCCGTGGCCAAGGGCATGATGCAGCATCGCGCAGGTGAGAATGGAGCGTCTCTTTTGCCCAATAGGGGGAGAACTGACCTTACGCATGGCTCGACGATGGAATAGGCTCGATCATCAACGTCGGCAGCGTCGTGGGCTCGCAAGGAAACACGGGTCAGACAGCCTACAGCGCCTCCAAGTCGGGACTTGTCGGCGTCACGCGCACGCTCGCAAAGGAGTTTGGGAACCGCAACATCCGTGTCAACTTGATTGAGCCCGGCTTCATCGAGACCGATATGACGGCGGCCATGGCGAACGCTGCGAAAGACCGGGTGCTTCAGAACATTCCGCTCGGGCGACTTGGGAACCCGGATGAAGTAGCCAAACTTGTCGCATTTCTGGCCAGCGACGACTCGTCCTACATCACGGGGCAATGCATACGTGTAGACGGAGGCCTGGTACTCTGAGGAGGACGCGTAAAATACAACTGTTGACCTCATTCGGAGCATACATTACGGGCGACTTGTATTCGTGGAGTTGGAGAGAGGTGCAGGCTTGACGGCGCCAGTTGTTTCTCCAAGACCTTGCGCAGACGGTCGGAACGAATACACTTGAGGGTGTGCGGACGATCGCCGATGATGTGCGATCTGCGCTTCATTGATTTCCTTGTTCAACCACGTGATGACTAAAGGGGTCACATTCAGTCAGACATCGGTTCTGAACATTAGACGTGTCGGAGGGACACTCACCTTGCTGGTTCGAGGCCAGAAGCTTGTTGCTCTCTTCTAACTTTGTCGTGAGTTCTCGAACGCGTTCTTTCAGCGTGGAAATTTGGTCTTCCCGCTTGCGCAGATCGTCACGGATCGACTTGAGTTCACTAGCGATTTCATCACGCTCGAGTTGCTTCTGATCTATGATCTGTTCTTGCTGTTTCAGAATCTTGCCCTTCATCTTCATCTTCGCCTTCAGCGTGCGGTTTTCATTCTGAATTCGCTCGATGATCTCGTTACCCTGTGCGAGTGTATTCCACAAAACAAAGTTGAGTTGTCCGTGTCCCCACATTGCAGTGATATTTCTTCCACAAACCTTGTTGATTTCCGCCACACTCAATTCGAGTTTCTGCTGCATGCGAGCGTGGTTGTCGCGATACATTTTCAAGGAGTCTTCAATTTCTTGCTGCAAAATGACAAGTGATGTGAGTCTATGGCACGACCTTCATGGTGCAATACAGAACGAGAGCAAACCTTGTGAACTTGTGCTCCTTGCACAAGCTCGCTCGTCTTGTTGATGACCGCTTCTTTATCAGTAACTTGTTGGTTCAGAGCGGCCACCTTCATCTCCAGTTGGTTGATCTGCTTATCTTGCTGGAATACTCGCTCATCGAGTGATTTATTCTCAGCCCGGAGAGACTGCAACTCCTCCGATAAAGAGATTTTCCCAGTCGAGAGGTCCCTGGAATGTGTCGTGAGCTGCTCAATCTTCAGCTCATGCTCATACTTCGTTTTGGACAGGCTCTGAATGAGGGCGTCGTTCTCTTCTGTCTTCTTTCGAAGTGTCTTTAGCTATAGATGTTGAACCATAGAGAGATTAGCTCGTTTGACAGCTGAGTTTAGAAAAGATCGACCACCTTACCTCTTTTTCGTACTTGGCCGTGAGTCCTTCTATCTTTGCATTCAGTTCATCCTCACGTGCCTTCAACAGTTTGGCCGCTTTCTCTCGCTACGTAGAAGCACCGCATTACGTAAGACCTCCACCAAAACCAAAACTTCTGCTGACTGGTGCGTGTACCTCTGCGTTGAGATCATCCGAAAATTTCATTTTCTCGCGAGCAAGCTCGCTTTCCGTTTGCTGCGAAAGCGTATCGAGTCGTTTTTCAAGCTCGCTTTCGTGGTGTTTGGTACGGCGCAAGTCCGTGGATGTCTGTCCGAGGTTTGTAGAGAGTAACTTCTTCTCGCCATTCACTTGCGCAAGGCGAGCCGCCAGGTACGCCTTGATCGCTGCGTCGTCGCCCGGGAAAAACTGCAACGAAAGGTGGGTTAGGTACTTGAACGGATTGGTCTCGACGATGCTGAAGACGGATTCGCCCTTGGCGTCGCGTGTGTTTAGCACAGCGAGATAGCTGTGAATCAGGTCAATTCAGCATTCGGTGAGAAGCGATTTCCACGAATCCATGCTTATAAAACGCTTACCTCAGCGGGACAGGCCCCTGCGAACGCGACGTTGCCTGTTTGAGCTGCGGGTGACTGCTGCCGCTCGCGCGTAGTTTCCGGTCGTCCCCATTCTCGCTCTCTGTACTGTCATGACCATCGTCTGCCTCGTCGCCATCGCCCTGCGCGTTCTCGTCCGCGAGCGCGTTTTCGCTGCGGATCGCGTTGCTGTCCTTAAGACAGCACTGCAGAAGCTCAATGAGGTTGCTCGGGAAGGACTGGAAATCCACCAGCAGGCGCTGCTGCTGCTTGAGCTCGTGGAACTCTTCTTCCGAGACGCTCCACAGGTACAAAAAGTACGGATCAATGCCGTCGTCGTCCGTGATCTCCACGCGGAACACGCGCTCCTTCTGGTTCTTCGCCGCGTTTTGCTATGCCGCGTTCACACAAAAGGGAAAGTCAGCACACGAAAGCGGGCCATAACTTCGGTTCTAGACCTCCGTTGGAGGCGTACGCACCCGCACGCCGTGCAGCAGACGAATCGTGAGCGGCTGGAGCTTCTCGTCGCGGTCCGGGTACTGCACGAGCACGTGGAAGCGGCGGTCAAAGAGCGGCCGCTCGCGGTCATACTGCTCCATGGTTTCCTTCTCTTCCTCCCCACTTGCCACTTGAATTCCGAAATGCGCGCCACTCGCATGTTGCGCGAAGGTTGTCGAAGGATGTGTGTTTCAAACCTTTGGAGCAAGAAAATGATTTGCTGCAACATTTCGTGTTCAAGCAACATTCAGTCACTTCAACACACAAACAGGCGAACACCTCCCTTCGTCATGACGCACGGTGGGAGCCATTCGCCTCTAAGCGGCGGCTGTACGCGGTCTCTGTGGCTCACTGTCGCGTCTCTTATCCTGTGGACGCGTGCGCTCAATGTGGGCGCCGTTGAGGTGACGTTTTCGCGCTCGTTCCGCTACGAACGCACCTCCCAGGACGGCCTCGACGAGCTCGTTCTCGCGCCGAATGGCACTGTCACTACCACCGTCGCGCCGGCGCCGACGCCGCCGACGGTGGCCCCTTCCAGGCGCCCCGCATCCAACAACCCAAACGTCGTGCGCCGCGACAACTACGGCTCGCTCGCCGCCATGGTGCGCTGGAACACGTTCACGGTGGTCTCGGACTTTGGCATGGAAGTGGGCGCGCGCGTGGAGATCGACATCACCAACCTCACGTACACGTGGTTCCCGCCCGTGTACGCGTCCAAGCAGGTGCCGATTGTGGTGGCGCTGTATGATATCGACCAGTGGCAGTCGTACGCGGTGCTGCGGCTGCGCGAGATGCCGCTCAAGTCGCCCACGATTCTCTGCCACTACCCGGCGACGATGCGGTACACGCTCACGGAGCGCAGCTTCCGCGCGCGGCGCGACGCTTCGACAGGCGCCGTACGCGTGTCGTTCGACGTGAAGCGCCCCAGTTCGTACGCGCTGCAGGTCCAAGTGTGCGGGGACGCGTCGGTGTACGTGGCTGGTCGCGTCTCCATGGTGAATCGCGGGTTCGACAACTCGCTCTCGGAACATTTAGCCGTTGAAGAACTCGGTCTCGTGGCACTGTACCAGGGTATGTGGTTGTGGTGTTAAAGCACGGAGTAAGCTGTTGACTAACATACCGTTGATCATGGATAGGACTCATCGTGATCTACTGTCTCTTCGCGTTCCTGTGGATTCTGGAAGGGTATATTCGTCGCAAAACCGTTGCTGTACGTTGCTTCTTTGGATGATGTCGCTTGCTGGGGGATCTAAGTAACACGTTTTGACTTGTGGCGATAGCGGCTTGCCCACATCTTCCAGATCGCTCTGCACATCAAAACGATGGAAGCCTTCCTCAAGGTGTGGCAGCATCAAATTTGCGCTTATAGGTTTTTTTTTGTGTCTCATTGTCCCTGTCCAGTTGTGGTATTATCGGGAGCTCAGCATTCGTGGCCAGCGAGACACGATTTTCAAGACCGTGAAAGACGTTGCGGAAAGTGCCGCAAGCGCGGTGCTGCTTGTCGTCATGCTGCTTGCGGCGCTCGGATGGTCGCTGACTCGCGATGCCCTGACGTCACGTGAACAACGGTTTATGGGAATGAGTTTCGTCATGTACCTGTTCGTCGCGCTCATGAAGGCGACGTGCACCTCTGACGATGATGACGTCTGCAAGGCGTACATGCTGACCGAGTATTTGATCAAGTCGTTGATGATGTTGGGAGTCATTGTTGCTCTCAACTTCACGATCAGCCAACTCCGACTTGCTCTCAACGAAGCTCGTTGGAACAACCACGTCTCCCCGCTCATGTACATGAAGCTCAATCAGTTTCAGTACGTGCCTCTGCCCACTAGCAAGACGGAAAACTCATTCATGGTTGACCGAGTTTCTTCCCCCAGGAGCTTCCGCTATGTCTTCCTAGCGTATCTTCTTGTCCCAACGACGCTGCTGATTCTGAGCGTACGTGAAGCATGACCACGCGAATTGAAACTGGTGATCTAAACGTTGCACGGCTTTCACACAGCTCACCGTCGTGACTCCAACTGGATACTGGCGCTATGACTGGGTCAATTACTTTCTCGATGAGTGCTCGACGCTCACTATATTTGTGGGAATCGCGCTCAACCTTCGCCCTATCGATACTTACGTCTTTCAACATGTAAGGTCACGAATCGAGGCTGCGATGGATCGCCTTCGTACACTGTCTTACGATGGGAATTTGTGTTGCAGATATCACGAGGCACGGATACCAGAGGGTCTCGTGATGCACCAGCAGAGATCAGTAGCCCTCTGGGCAATGTGGTAGTACCGGACGTCGTCGATGCCTCGGGAACGAACATCGATCCACTACCCCGCACGTCCACGGAACAAGCTCTAGAATCCAACCGGCGCCTGCTTCGAGAATACGCGAACTCGACGTCACCCGCACGACCTGCGTCGTCAACTCGAACTCCATCCCCCCGATTAGCGCCATCTGCGCTTCCTCCTGCCTCATTCATGCTGTCACCACTTGGACGCCGACCGATGTAATCGACCCGAACCAAGCTCTACACTCTCAAAAACGTAATCGTATTGTATATTGCCCGCTTACCGGGTTGTGTCGAACGCGGTTAGCGTCGCGTGCGGCTTGGATTCAATGACATAGGACAACGCCGCGGCCTGCTTCGCCATTTGGTTGGAAACCACAGGAGTGTACGGCGCCCCTCGCTTCGCGTGGCTGAAGCTAAGCCATTCCAGCCATTGGCAAGTGGACTTGCCTGTCACCAACGGAGTTTGATGGATGTCACCAGCGCCAGCCTCGAGCAGCCCAACAACCTCACGTGTTGATGCATCGAATTCCCTGTACTCGAGCGCACCGAGTGTTCCGTTCATGAACACCCAGCCGGCGTGCTCCTCGCGGTGCGCGCGTAGGTCCGAGATCAGTACTTTCGTGGACTTGGGGCCGACATCGAAGATGCGCTGCGTCCAATCGAGCTCCGGGATCACTTGGCTGGTCGAAGGTAAGGCGGTCGGCGCCTCGTCCGTCTCGGCTTCCGCAGCCTCCAGCAAACTGCTCTTGCCGTCAACGACACTCGCTCTGGCGAGCAACTCCACAGTGACGTCCGCAAAACGAATCCACGCACTGCCGACCTCCACAACGCCACGCTCGCCGTCGTAGCTTTTCCGCGAGCGCCACGTGTCTACCTCTGGCGGCTCTTGCAGCGGCCTTTGTGGCTTTGTGGGCTTCTTGGATTTCTTCTTGCGCGTATCCTCTTCGTCCTCGTCTTCCTCCTCTTCGTCCTCCTCTTCTTCCACATCCTCGTCGTCTTCGTCGTCCCCATCGTCGTCTCCACCGGCAGCCGAATCCAGAGGCGACTCACCCACGACGAAATCGAACGGCAGCAGCAGATCGACGTGCTTCCGGTAGGCCTTCTGGATCACACGCTCCACGGCGGCGATCAGCCACTGCGACTCGTACCGAGGCACGAGCTTGCGCTCGCGTCGAAGCGTTTTGATACGCTGGCGCGTGGCCAACACGCGGTACAGCGACGCGCCGATCTCGCCGACGAAGTACATGACGCTCACGCGCTCCAGCAGACCGTCGATCAGGCGCAGCTTGCGCTCCAAGCCGCGACCGCCGACGATGGCGCGCATTGGCGCCATGTCCCGGCTTTCTGGAGCGGGCTGGAACAGCGACTGCCAACGGGTGAAGGTCTCCAATAGCCGAGGGCCGGCGAGGAGATGCCTAGGGGCGTGCGGGGGCGTGATGCCCACCGCAGTTTCGCCGCCATCTGCGATGATTGGAGTTGGCTCAGGTGGCGGTGCCGTGAAGTACACGAACGCGGTCTCCCACCAGGACCGCGGAAAGAAGTCGGCCACAAGAAAGCGGCCCACGCGCGCCAGTCGCTGGCCGAGCGACTGCGCAGCCAGCATCTCCACCGACATCCCCGGCAAAATCTCGATTGTGTCCGCCTCTTCGTCCGCTACCGCAGCAGGCTCGGCCACGGGCGCTTTGGACGGCTGTGTGGGCGGCGGTTGCGCCGTCGACTTGCGCTTGTCGTTTGCTGCGGCTTTGCCCTTGTCCGCTGCGGCGGGCGGCGCGGCACTCGGCGTCGGCGGCGCCACGGCAGCCGCCTGCGGTTTCTTCAGCGCCTGTCGAGACAGCACCGCAAGGTGATCGAGTAGCAGGATCCGTGGCTTGAGCTCTGCAGTCGGTGGTCGTGGTTCTCCACCTCCCCCGCTGGTCTCAGCGACGTCGACTTGACGCGTCAAGGGGCGAGGCGTCGCCGGTTTGAACGCCGTCTCCAGCCCTTGGAGTGACGGGACAAACTCGATTGTCAGCACCTCGTGGTCGGCACTACGGGCACGCAGCGCGCGCTGGAGCACGACATCAACTCCTCGCAGTGAGAGTTGCTTTTCGCGCGCCGCCGCGAGTCGCAGTCGCGTCGTTTCGATCTCGTCGGGCGTTGGTACCGGCGCCGGGGCTCCGTCAGCTGCGTCACCCGCTATTGCCGCGACCGCGTTGGCTCTGGCGGCAGCGACCTCGCTTCGCTTCATCGCTTTGGTCATTGGAGGCAGGCTCAGTTCGCTGATAACCACGATGGTGGGCGTGCGTCCGGTCACCTCCATGGTCTCCAGAAGCGTTTGGATGGACTGGCACGCCGCCGCGATCTTGGGCGGCACGTGGGTCCTGTGCTCCAACAGCTTTTGCGAGAGCTTCCATTCGAGTGGGCCGGCGGGGCTGCTGCCCGTAGGCGTGAGCGTGAACCAGTTGGCGACGTCCAAATCCACTTGCAGGAAAAGCACCAGCGGTGCCATGGAGTCGTCCAGAACAAGCCGCGGCAGTTCTCGGAAGCTCGCCTTGGTGCCCAGCTTCACGCTCTGGAAGTGGCGCTTGGCGTCCTCGAAGACGCGTTCGCGGGCAGCGTCCGCCGCCACGGACTCGTCCAGCGCGCGCACGAGAAGCGGCTTCAGGAGACCGCACGCGTCTGCAGAGGACGCTCCGTCCGCCTGGTGCATCATCTGCGCGATCTCCACGACCACGGCCGCCTCGCTCGCCATGGCCGCGAGCTTCTCCGCCAGCGTCTCGCTCAGGACGCGTGGCTCGTACGGCGTTACGTGGGCCGCGAGCGTGAGGCTCTGGAAATCGTCCACAAAGTGCGGCTCCAGCGCGCGTAGCGCGTCCTGCTGCGCCGCCCTCTGACGTGCCTTGATGCCCAGCAGCTTCTCCATGAGATCCTCTTCCTCATCATCAGCGTCCGGGCCGCCTTGCCCGGCGAGCTGCTCGCTCTTGTGCGCGACGTACGCTGCTCGCAGCGCTTCGTCAGCAGCAGTGGCCACTTCCTGGAGCGACGCGAGCATCCCGTCCCACTCCACAGGGTGAGCCGGAGGTGGCGGAGCCGCGGCCTCGCCCTCGGCCACAGGGTCTCGAGGCGAAGCCGCTTGCTGGTCCTCCGATGGCGCCGACGTGTCTTCTCCTGGATTGCTGCCTGGCGGCGCCAGAACCGCTTGTGCGTCCTCGTACAGCGCGTGGCACTGCGCCATCAGCCGCTCGCTGAACTGGACGTTGGCGAACGCACCGTGGCGATGCGCGTCGTAGAAGCGCCTCGCCTCCTCGCCCAGCGCCGGGAACGTCACCGCGTACCGCGGGTCCACACGCTGGATCACGTCGTGCTTGAGCACCTGCTCGGCCATAAACTTCGTCTTGGCCGCTTCCACGACGGCACCCAGCTTGCAGCGCTGTGAGACCGGGACAAAGTTGTCCACGGCCGTGCTCTGGAGACGCACGATCGCCGCAGGCTGCCGCGTGGCGAGCCCCGGCGGCGCCGGGTCCACGTCCAGCAGCCACCGCTCGAGCCACACGCCGGCGCGCGTCGCGCGGAAGCTGAACACGAACGCCAGCGTCTCGTCGGGCAGCACGACGCCGGCGCGCTGCGAGACCGAGGTCGTCGCGACGCGCTTCGGCTCCGCGAGCGGGCTCGTGTGGTGCCGCGTGAGCCGCGCCGCGAGCGCGTCGTCGTCCACACGGTCCTCGCGGCGCCACTGGAACTGGATCGCCGTCGTGCCGTCGTTCTCGAGCCACACCGTGTGGTGCTGCATCACGCCAACGTCCGCGAAGAACGTGAGCTCCGTGACCTGTGGCTGCTGTTGTGGACCGGCATCGAGGCCGCCGTTGTCCTCGTTGTCGTCCCGAGCGAACACGCGCAGGCTCGGGCCCATGCGCCTCGCGGTCCGCCGAGACCGCGCGGTCGAGCGGTGCGAGTGGCTCGCGTCCGCGTCGCCGGCGTCTTCCTCCTCCAGTGGCAGCAGCAGCGACCGTGTGGACGCCGCCTGATGGAGCTGCGGATGCTGCTGGCCGCCGCGGCCCGCGGACGCCCACTCGAAGAGATCCGCCGTGTCCACGCGGAGCTGCCCGCTGCGGCTCGACTCCACCTCGTGCGGGTACAGCGCCTCGAGCTGCTTGCGCAGGCGCCGCTTCTTGCGCTCGAGCGCCTCCAGCGCGCGCCGCTCGAGCGTCGGCCGTGCCTCGCGGCTGTTGTCGTCGCCCTCGTCGCCCTCGTCGGGCCCCTTGGCGTCCAGGTAGTCAAGCGGGCGCCGCACGCGCGGCTGGAGCTTGCTGCTCTCGCGAATGGGGCAGTAGAGCCCGCTGAAGATGTTGCCCACGGGCACGTACCGCGTGCCTTCGTTGCGGAGGCTCACGAGCCAAAAGTCGCCGGCCACTTTGTCCGCGAGCGGCGTCGCGCGCTGGAGCGCGTCGTACGCCTCGACCTGCTCGCGGTACGCGGCCGCGCGCGACATGACCAGCTGCGCCGCCGGCTTGCCCAGGCGCCGCGCCGTGCGTTGCTTGAACGCCTCCCACTGGCGGTTCACGGCCTGCCACTTTTCGCGCGCGTGCTGCTGCCGCTCGTACGCGAGCCGCTCGTGGATGGGCAGCGACTGGAGCCACTTGCGGTGCCGCACGACGGCAGCACGCCGCTGCCGCGCGTCGGCCACGGCCTCGGCGTCTTCGGGCGGCGGTGTCGCGGTCAGAGACGCAGCGACGTCAGCTTCTGTGCATTCGCCCGCCGGCAGAAGCTGCGCCGTCGTGCGGCGCTTGGGTGAGCCCTTGAGCATCGCGGGTGCTGCAGAGCCACCATCCAGCCACTGGCCGTCCCCGGAAAGTGATCGTGCGAGCACGGCCTTCTTCTCGCTCAGGAAGCGTTCGTAGAGCTCGACGTCGGCGTCGCTGCCCAGCGCCGCGTACGAATTGAGCTTGACGGGCTTGGCATCGCGCGTGTGGCGGCTTTGAGATGACGAGGAAGAAGAGAAGGACGAGGCCGAAGGCAGCGGCGTGGACGTGGAGGACGCCGACTCGGGCAGGTTGCGCGCGACGATGATCGTGCGCGTGCGCCGGCCGCTGGCCGTGGACGCCGCGGTGGACGGCTTCTGCGAGCCCACGGACTGCGACGACGGCGACGCGTTCATCTCGCCTGGATAGAGGATCTCTTGAGAAGGGAGCAGTGGCTTTTGGCTGTCAGCACGCGGTCGGCGTCGCTTCAAGGCACAACCCGCAAAAGGTCACCGTTTGAGTCGTGTGGGTCACACAGCTCCTGTTGGGTCGTCCTCCAGCTCGACGCGATGGCGGCGTGGCCCCGGTATGGTGCGCGCGTGCCGCTGTGGGACGCCGTGTACGCGCAGGACGCCTCGTTAGCGCAGAAGCTGCTGGCAGGCTCGGCCGCCGCCGCCCAGGTGAACACGGCCCATGGCGTGCGTCTTGGTATTTGTCTGGTCTTATCGAGTCCGGCGTAGTCTGATCCTCTTGTGCGGACCAGTTGCAGATGCAGACGAGCGTGCACCTCGCCGTGCGCAAGGGCAACGCCAAGATGCTCAAGACGCTGTTGTTCTCGGGCGGCGACGCCAACGCCCGCACGGTGCGTTCCAACGAAAGAGCTTCCTCCCTTCCTGATGATTGAGAAATTGACAACAGTAGTGGCTGGCACGCAGATCGACGGCACGACGCCGCTGCACCTCGCGGTGCAGCAGCGGCGCAAGGACATGGTCCAGGACCTGCTACTCGTGGGCGCCAACCCGCTGCTGCGGAACGTACGTTCGCGTGGGTCGCCTTGACGCCCGATAGAGTCGCCTATACTCAGCTAACAACCCCTCTCTTGTATTGCACTGTATACCACCAGTTCACCGACATGACGGCGATCGACATGGCGCGAGAGCTCCGGCTTGGCGACTTCTTGGGGCTACTGGAGCAGGCGGTGACCAGCCTCGGCGCCCAGCGCGAGCTCAAGAGGAAGCAAGACACCCAGGTGAGGGCATCGTCGGGTGCATAAAGCGGACGGCCGCGTCGATCCCGCCTTTCTGCTTGGCAGCCGAGTTTTAGAAGAGCGGGTCGTCCTTCATGGGCGAGCTGCCGCCCTTGAGTGACTCGGGCGGCTCGCAGAGCCGGCGGATCGCCGCGTGGTCAAAGCTCTCGCGCGCGACGCCGTCCTGGTCGATCACCGGGAACACGCCCGTCTCCTCGTTCTTCTGCTCCGGCCCCACCAGCGGCGGGTTCATCACACTAGCACACAGACGAGAAATGTCTCGTGTCAGATCCCAAATCCCAACAACAACAACGCAGCAATTGACCTCCAAGAACTGACCTGACGACGTGGAGCTCGTCCGACTCGATTGTGAGCGCGGCCGGCTCGGCGGCGCTGAGCGCGAAGCTCGAGCCCGCCTCCAGTGCGTGTTCGTGGCGTTCCACGGCGGCGCCGTGCGCGTCCAGCAGCTGCAGGCGGCCGCGGCCCTTAGTCACCACGACGGCGACCACGTGGTTGCGGAACTCAAGCCGCACGGGCGCGCTCCCGCGGCGGAAGACCTCGTGCTGCACCGAGAAGCCCAGCCCGTCACCGCGCACAAACAGGCGGCTAGTATAGTGGATAAATACGTGTGAGAACGCCGGAAAGAACCGCTAAAAGACCATTGTACACGCACCTGCTGTCGCTCTGCGGGGTGGAGACGACGTGGCCGTCGCGCGCGACGTCGTCGAGCGAGCGGAAGAGGAACGCGCGCGGCGCCGACGCGTGGAGGCGGCGCATGGCAGCGCCATGGCAGCTGGCAGCGCGTGCGGCAGCGGCCGTGGCGGTCGTGGCAGTCGTGGCACCGAGCCGCAGCACGTGGAGCATTCTCGTCAGGGCTTTCTTCGATCAAAAAATGAGGAGACGTGTGCGTGTTTGTGTTTGGGCAATCTTCAAGCTACACTGAATCAGTGGAGTATGCTCTAGGGACATATATCCACTGGTATAGCTACCAAGGATGCGAATTGGATATTCTTCACGTCATATACGTTAACTCAGTAGATCAGAGGATGATGGAGTGTCTGGCGCCGTCATCCATCTCCATTCGCTCGCAGTTCTGTCGCCAAACTCTCAAGGGGTGTCGACTCGACGCGACATCAGGTGGCTCTCATTCACAGCGCCGCTCGCGTGATCACGCGGCGTAAGCAGCCTCTGTAGGTCTCCACGCCGCCGCCCGCATCTGGCGCAGGTTAGACTTCCAACACACTGCGACCATCCACCGACAAATATGGGCAACGGCGCGTCGGGCGAGATCGAGATCTTCGCGGACGGCGAGCTCGAGGACGCGCTCGGGCGCCACAGCGGCGACCTGAGCGTTAAGAAGGTCGTGGAGAAGAGCTACAACGACGTCATCCGCTCGGTGATCCGCCCGCCGCGCGCGCGGTACGCGGCCGCCGTGCTGGGCGACGCCGAGTTCCCGCTGCCGCGCCAAGTCCACGCCGCGGAATCCGCCGAAGATGACGACGACGACTCTCGTGTGGTGCGGCGCCGCGACTTTGAGCTGCTCAACGAGCGCGAGCTGGCGCTGCGCTGCTCGCACTGGCAGGTGTTCGCGAGCGCGACCAGCGAGACGCCGCTGCGCGGGCCGTGCCTCGTGTACCTCCACTCGAACGTCGGTTCGCGCGTGGACGCGCTGCGCGTGCGCGACGCGGCGCTCGCGCGCGGCTTCTCGGTGCTCGCGTTCGACTGCAGCGGCTCGGGCCACTCGGACGGCATCTACGTGACCAGCGGCTGGAACGAGAGCAAGGACCTCCACTTTGTGCTGCGCCACCTCGACGACGACGACGCGGTCTCGGCCGTGTGCTTTTACGCGCACAGCATGGGCACGTTCCCGGCGATCGTGAACGTCGCGTGTCGCTCGCTCGTCGCGAGCAAGCAGACCCGCGCCAAGCTTGACAAGCTGCCCTCGTACTTCCGCGACGCCGAGGTGGACCTCGTGGGCACCAAGCCCATCAAGGGCATGGTGCTCGACGGCGCCTACTCCAAGATGGCCAAGGTCACCGAGGAGATCATGGCCGCGGTCCAGGACGAGGGCTTCCACATCCCCACGGCCATGCTCAAGCTCGCGTGCGCCGTGATCCAGAAGAGCGTCAAGAAGCGCGCCGACGTGGACCTGGACCTGCTACGGCCCATCGACTTTGTCGGCGCCTGCTACATCCCGGCACTCTTTGTCGCCGGTAATAAAGACCGGTACGTCCAGTCACACCACAGCGACAAGCTCGCGGCCAAGTACGGCGGCCCCGCTGTGGTCTCCAAGGTCGACGGCGACCACTACACACCCCGCACCGAGGACGTATATGCTGCCGCGCTCGACTTCCTGTACGGCTCCGTGCGATCCGCTACCGGCACAAGATGAGAGCGAAACACTAAGTTCACATACACACAACACTTGACCACGTGCCTTCTTGTTATATATGCTGGCTACTTGTGAATACTTATCATGGTCTGGTGGCGCGAGATCGAGGACCGTCAGCAACGTCATAATCCACATCGACAAAGATCTCTTCGCTGGACGCGGTCGAAGAGCTGGCGGCGCTACCGCCACGAACCTCGTTGAAGTGGATGTACTTGGTCGGAGACACATCGCCAATGTGGTACGCGTACTCCTCGACAAAGTCGTACTCTTGCAGCTCTTGCTCAGCCTCGACGTGCCTCAGGTGGAACGTTTCTTCATCCTCTTCGTCGACATCTACATCATCGGACGAGTTCGACGACTCCACAGAGGCGGCCGCAGCTGGCCGACGTGATGCCGACTCACGCAGCGCACGGCGTTCATCAGCGGCCTTGACCTCTTCAGCCACTTCGTTCCGGTATAAATGACGAAGCTCGTGGAGCGAGTCGAACGCGATCGCGCCGATGAACGACTTGTCCATCGCGAGTCGAACGAGCGTGTCACACACGCACTCGTCTCGGTTAAGCATTCCGTTGCGGTGAGGCGCCGTGATCTCCAGCAGCGTCTCGTGGGAAAAGTTGAACATCTCATACACGTCGATCGCGTCGTCACAGGCCAAGATCCGCGGTTGGGAGAGCTTGAGCAGAGTGAGTCCGACACGCAGCAGTACGTGGCTGCCTTCGCAGAAGAACACATCCCACACTCGCATGACGGGTTCCAGCGGCAGCGTGTTGAGGAACAGACAGAGGAACCACTTGAGCGTGAACGGCTCGAAGTCAACACCCAAGGCTTGCATGTGCTCGTACACTTGAGGCAGCTTGAGTTGCACGAGCTCACCAAACACGCGCTGCTCGGCGCGACTGCCGAGCATACTCTTCGAGTGGAATTGTGGGATGAGATCTTCGACCATCACGACGAGCACCCAAAACGCCTCCTCCTCCTCCAGGTACTGGAGCAGCACGGCCGCGAGAAAGTTCATGCTCTGGCAGTAGCCGACGCACGGGTTACGCAGACAGTACGCTTGCAGCACGCGTCGCAGCTCGCGCATGCTGGTTGCGTGTGCCTCACTCTCCTCACGGGTCAGTGGCGGGGTATCACTGTTGGGGAACGTGCGCGGCAGATCCTTCTCGATCTCGAGCGCCGCGCGTTTGCTGAGCATCGGGATCTTGCGCACAAGCGCGGCGTACGTCTCGGCGGGACCGGCAGCTGCACGCTTTTGCGCCGCGCCACTACACAGCCACCACACCTGGCCGCGCAACTGGGGCGGCACGCCGGCGCGCAGCAGCGCGTCGAACTTGCTGGTGTGGACCATCACCTCGGCCGCGCTCGCAAAGCTCGTGAGCGCGTTCTTGACCACGCGCGACGGCGACGCCTTCTGCTGCTGCGGATCCTGCTGGTCCACGTTCTCCTGCTCGTCGTCCGTGCAGGCCGAGGTCTCCACCAGCACGGCCGACTCGGCCATCCCGTCCTTGCCCTTATTCTTGCCGATGCGCTGTCGGCGCGGAAACTTCTTCTGGTTCTCGCGCCACTTCTGGCACACGAACCGCGCGTGCTTGTCCCAGTCGTGCGCCTCGAACTTGTTGACCCACTTCTTGCGGCGCGCGAGGTCGGCATGGCGCAGCTGCGCGCCGTTGAGCTCGCTCGGCGCCGTCTCGCGCGACGCCATCACCAGCCGGCACTGCAGCGGCTCGTGCGCGCACGCGCACACGCCGTGGTCGCCCACCGCGGCCGCCGCGCGGCACAGTGGACGCAGCGAGAACCGCTGCCGCGGCCGGAAGCACGCGAGCCGCCGCCCGTGGAGCCCCGAGACCGCGCGGAGTCGCGCCACGGCCGCCACATGGTGGTCGTGGAGATGATGGTGGTTATGCTGGTTATGATGGTTATGATGGGCTGCCGCCGCCTGATGCATACTGCGCTCGTGGACGCTCGTGCTGGTCCGGTAGGCGTCGCCCCGAGGCGCCCGGGGAGCCGCGTGGCCGTCACCAAGCAGCATATTCGCGCGAGATTCTCCGCGTGTTTAGGCTGGTGGTTTCCCTCGGGCTGTTCCCTGTTCACACACACACACGAAAAGAGTTCAGCGACATGTCCAAGGAAAAAACCACCGTGGAAACGAGGTTTTATGATGGACTCAACGATGACGTATACTCCGAAGAAGTGGTATCCGGAAACTATACATGCCTGTATAGCTGCCATCACTCCTCAATGTGTAGCCATCAAAACCCACACCAAAAAGGAAAGGTCCTAAGAATGGCGCGTTTGGCATCGTGCGCTAAAACGGGGAGCGCGGTGATGCTCGGGCTCAGCGCGCGTTCGCTCTGTATCACGTTGTGGCGCGTGGATGACCTCTTTCCGCGCTCCCGCACCTCCGCTGGACGCAGCACGTGATCGTCGTCGGCAGGGCGACGAACAGAACGACGGGGCGTCCCCAAGCGGCTACGAACGTCTCGCAACCAACCTCGTGAAGACAACCCTCCGCCTCCCCCATGACGCCGTCCGCGGAGATGGTGGAGGTCACCGAGGCCTGGGACCCGGAGACCGTGCTGCTCTCGTACATCATCGCTGTGACCGGCAGTTTCTGCAGTACGAGAGCTTGCTGAGATCCTAGCGACAAGAGGGAGCGGAATCAACTAACCTGCGGTTATGGTGCCTGCAAACAGCCATCCAGATCATGGAGCAGTGGCGCCTACAGGAGAACGCCAAGCAGAAGCGCACACTGCTGCTGCTCGCTTCGATCGCGCTCGGCGGGTGCGGCATCTGGGCCATGCACTTCACGGGCATGAACGCGCTGCACGTGCGGCTTGACGACGGCTCGCACGTTCGCATCGACTTTGAGCTCGGCGCGACGATCGTGTCGCTGCTGTTTCCGATCGCGGGCGTATTCATCGGGCTCACGCTCGCGTCGCGCGACGCGTTCTTCCTCGAGATCGAGCACGAGCGCCGCAAGGCCATCGTCGCCGACCAGATCCGCACCATGTCGCTTACCGAGATCCTCAAGAAAGGCGCAGTCCAGCGCAAGATCAAGGTGCGGACATGTAGCCGAAACCTCGACGTCGGCACATGGTATCTGAGCACTGTTTGTATATGGACAGTTCGTCGCGTTCTTCGGTCGTCCGTGGCGAATCATCATGGGCGGCATGTGGGCTGCGCTGGGCGTGCTGGGCATGCACTACCTGGGCATGATGGCGCAGCGCTCGACGCTATCGATGAGCTTTGACGGCGGGTTCGTCGCCGGGTCCTGTGTGATCGCCTTTGTTGCGGCCACAGCGGCCTTTTGGATCATCTTTCGTGCGGTACGTACGTCTCGCTAAGCGAGGGAGCCTCAAGCTAAAGTCTCACCACACTCTTCTCCTTCTTTCGTGGACAGCTCACGTTCTGGCCGTGCGTCGACTCGCTGCGTATCGGCAGCTCGCTCATCATGGGCGTCGCAGTGTGCGGCACCCACTACACAGGCATGGCCGCCGCGCGGTTTTCGATGGACCCCACGGCTGGCGCAACGGCCGACGACTCTGGCTTCATCGTAGACGGCGCCTCGGCGGCGCGCGTGGCGTCGAACGGCTCGCTCGTGCTGTGCTTCTGGCTCGTGTCACTCACGGTCGTGCGGGACTTGCGCGTGTCGGCGAGGAGCTCGTCGAACCAGAATCCCACGGGCCACCAGTCGTCTCACGGAGTCGAGACGCAACCACCAGACCACCACACGGCCGTCGTTGCGTTCCGCAACCCGAGCATTCCGCGCAACGCCGTGCAGCCGGGCGTCGTGACGAGCAGCATTGGCCCTACGGCCAGCGGCCCGCTGCCCAAAGCTACAGTCGTGGCGCGGCTCCTGGACAAACAGCAAGGCATCGGAACGGAGACTGTCGGTGGCAGCCCCGGTGACCTCGACCGCACGTGGGACGTGGTCCCAGGATCAGTAAACGAATAAGAATGTGACTATGATGAGCCCTCCAGATTCGTTACGGCCCCCTTTTCCAAAGTATCTTTGCGAGAGGCTTCAAGGCACGACCAACGGTTGCATTGCCACATCGCACTGTCGTGTATCATCGCGTTCGGCACGGCCAACGCCGCGTTTTGGATCCTCTTTCGAGCGGTGCGTTTCCGACGCTGTGGTTGCCAACTCAGCCATAGTGGCCCTGAGCTCACAGACTGCACACGAACGACCATGGCCAAGAGCCAGGGCAAGGCGTCCAAGGTACCGCCGCCGGCCCAGTCGGCGCCGCACTCGGAGGCACCGCACTCGAACGGGCAATCGCTCAAGGGCCCGTCGTTCAACGCCGTGGCCCCGGCACCACCATCAGGACCGAGCGCGCGGTCGGTCAAATAGACGAACGTTTGCTCCTCTGCCGTCTTCCGGAGAGGGCGTTTGGCATGCATATCGGTTGTAATGAACGAGTCCCCCACGCCCACACACACCCATACTCACACTTGGTCGCCGCTCACAACTGGTGGTGCCATTGCGACTTGCTGCCCTTCCTCTCAAAATCTCTTGGGATACTTGATGGCCAATGCACCTCTTTCCAAAGCCGCGCGAAATGTAGCCATGAGTTCAAGGTACTGTACGGTAGTGGTTGTCCATTGGAGTTTTTTGTCAGAGGCTCGCGTTCGTACCGAGTCTATAGCGGACAGCGTCACAACCATCGACAGCTGCTCACCAAGTTCATTGACCATCATTAAAGCACTGCGACGGAAATACCAGCAGTTCGTCGCTTCCGCAGCCAAGGTCGGACGCGAGTGCTCTGGGTAGCCTATCGTGGTCGCGTCGCCGTGACTATTCATGTCTGTCGAGGGATAGCTGTCCAGTGCTCTTGGCGTCCTGCGTCCTCCAGTCTTCTCCCAGCGACACACCGATGGCTGCCATGCAGCGCACCATCTCGCAACACTGGGACGCCGCCAAGATCCTGCTCTCATATGCGATCGCGGTCACGGGTAGTGCTTTAGTGCATAGGGACTTGGTCGTGGCCCCCCAGCTCACTGATCGTGTTTGTCAAATCCGTAGCCATCCAGCTGACGGAGCAATGGCGCCAGGAGGAGCGTCCGCGCGGCAAGCTCGCGCTGCTCGCGTTCTCGGCCGTCTCGCTCGGCGGCTGCGGCATCTGGTGCATGCACTTCACGGGATGCGCGCGCTCCACCTGACGCTAGACGACGGCACGGCGCTCCAGGTGGACTACGAGCTCGCGCTCACGGTCGTCTCGCTCGTGTTCCCGCTCGTCGGCGTGCTCGCCGGGCTCTCCATGGCGTCCAAGGACCCGTTCTTTCTCGAGATCGAGCAGGCGCGGCGCAAAGAGCTGATGGCACTGGCCACGGCCTTCTGGATCCTCTTCCGCGCCGCAGAGATTGCTCCTTCTCGTGATGAGAACCTAATCATGTGTGCTGTAGCTCACGTTCTGACCCGGGTCCGAGGGTCTGCGGCTGGGCAGCGCGCTGACCATGGGCGTGGCCGTGTGCGGCACGCACTGCGTGGGCATCGACGCCGCGTCCTAGGAGTGCGCGCGCGCGCCGAGTCGTACGACGCGACGCCGCGTCCGTGGCGTCGCACGCGTCCATCCTCGTGTGCTTCTGGAGCTCGACGTTCGGAGTCATGGTGGCGCTGCGCGGCACGGCGCACGGGCTCGCGCAGCAGGCCAAGAAGCACGCGGCCGTCCACCCAGCGGGCGCGCGCACGACCATCGCGCCGGCCACCGTCGCCGGCAACCGCACGACCCGCCAGGCCGCGCTGCGGCTCGTCCAACTAGCCGGACCAGAACGCGGAAGAGCGGCCGAGGAGGAGGAGGAGGAGACGGCGCTGGGGGCCACGCCCGCGTGGGCCTCGCAGGGGCCGCCGTCCGAGGGGCCGCCGGGCGACGCTGGGCGTCCGAGGCCTCGATCGTGCAGGCGCCGGGCCCGTGCGTCTAGCGTCCCGCATGTGACGCGCGGCGTGTCGACGCCACCGAGGGGATGGGCCCGCCCCCCCTGTGAAGGCGCCAAGATTCCGGGGCGAATCGCGGCGACGCCGCTTCGCTCCCATCGTAACCGTGCGGGACGCGCACCGTAACCCACTTTACAGTTCCAGCGTCTGGTGGATGGGGGGCGAACTCGGTGGAAAGCGAGAGAGAAGGCGGTTTGCATGTGGGTTGAAGTTGATCGAAAACGAGAAGTTTGTCACTATCGGCTCGTCACTGTCGCGAGGGAGCGAGATATTATCCAAGCGACGTCATCGCTTGCGCCAAGAGTGATGGTCGTGATGCAGAGCCGCACGGTTACGTTCAGGGAGGAGAGGGGCGCTCTCCGAGGGTACCGGTACGGTAGGGGCCGAATTTGGATCGCTGTCACAGATGGTCCAGCTGGGGGGAGGCGTTTCTATGGGAATCTCGAATCTTTGGGTTACATTTTGGGGTACGCGGCGACGTGGCGATTTTTTGCTCTCTGCTTTGCGCGTCGTGGCTCTTGGAGAAGATGGGTGAAGGACGGACCCAACACACTGTGGCCCACAACCAGCATTCCCAGGGCGACGGAACAGAAACGCGAGCCCATTGGGCTCTGGCCAAGCGACACGCCGTAACCCGGTCCAGAGAGCAGAAAGCGCCGCCGCGGAACATTCCACTGGCGCAGAACCGAAAACCCGCGGCCGACACACGCACGGTTTGACGTGGGCTAGGTGGCGTCACCGCATCCGACACCAGATCATTCTCCTCCCGCGCCGCACCCCTCCACCAGCCAGATCATATTCTCCCCTCCCGGAAGAAGCGGCGTCGTGTCTGTGACAAGGGAGACGAATATCCACCACCATCAGTCTCCCCCCACCCAAATGGTCCGCTCCATGTGGCTGCCCGTGACCTCGGGCGTGGCCACCGTGTGCGTGGGCCTCGCGCTGTGGCCGTCGCTCGCGTCCCCCGCGGACGGACTCTCGCTGTTCAGCACGGCCGCGGCCGCGGACGCGCTGCTCCAGCGGCTCCCGCTGCTCGGGCGGAGCAACTCCGCCGCCACCTCCGCCGGGTGGAGCCCCCCAGCGGAGCTCCAGGACCTGCGCGTGGCCAACGTCTCGATCCACCGCGTCCGCTACGAGCGCCGAGAAGATGAGAACGGCCCACGCGCTCGCCCGTCCAGTGTGGACGACATCGGCATCGGCGAGTCGGCGGCCCGCGTCCAGGAGGCCGAGGACACGCTCGTGCGGTCGCTGTTTGGCAGCGCGTGGGCCGCGGCCACACGCAAGGTCCGCAGCGGCCGCGCGCCCGCGACCAGCGTGGTCGTGACGTGGGAGGACCACCCGCTGGCCGCGGCCGCGCGGCCCGACGCCGAGGCGCTGTGTGCGGACGCGGCCACAAGCGAGGACGATGCGTCGTGCACTGTCCCCACAGAGGACCCGAGTGAAAAACCGACCGACAAGGCGACGAGCGGCCGCGCGGTCGAGTACGAGGTCCAGGTGTGGGTCAACGGCTGGGGCCTCGACGCGTTCTGGCACCCGGCCAACCGCAAGCTCGTGACGCGCGATCCGTTCGTCGTGGTACACGGGCTGCCGCACGAGCAGGAGGAGCTGGCCGTGCGCGTCCGCATGAAGGTCCGCACGCGCGCGCGGCTGCTGGCCGGGCTCTGGTTCATGACCAGCGAGGTGGACGGCCCCTGGAGCGACGTGGTCACGCTCTCACCGGCCGCCGAGCCGGCGCTCGAGACGCTGGCCGCGTTCTTCAAGGCGCACCAGTTCCTGGGCGGCGTGCTGGCGCTGCTGGTCGCGCTCAGCGCGCTCGTGATCCTGCGGCTCGCGGTCGCCAGCGTATTCCCCGGACGCCGCCGACGCAACACGACCGAGTCGGCGTCCTCCTCCTCCTCGTCGCCCCTCGTACCCGTGGTGTCCACAGAATCCAGTGGGGACGGGGACGACCAAGAGGACGCGGACGGTCCGCTCCGCAAGTCGTCGGTGCGGCTGTCGGGACGTCACAGCCACCACAGCCGCAACCCGCTCCACCACCATCACCACCAGCGCCGCCGCCGCGTGTCGAGTCTCGACCTGGAGCAGGAAGTCGCCGACCTGCGGCAGGAGCTGGCCGACTCGGAAGCCGAAGTGCGCCGCCTCATGCTGTTTCGCGGCTACGGCATCGACGAGCTGCGCGAGACCGAACTCGAGCAGCTGGAGAGCGAGCTGCGCCGCACGCTCAAGCTCGTGCAGAAGCGGCGCCGTCTGCAGCACTTTGAGTCGCTAGACGAGACAGAAGAAGTAGAAGAGGACGAAGAAGAGGAAGACGAGGAGGGACCGGGACACGACGGGAACCTTCTCAGCGGCCCGCTCGGCACAGTGTTTGAAGAAGTGGCGACGTGAGTGACAAGACAGACAGACCACGGGGTATTTATTATCTTATCTATGGGCTTCTTCGACGCGGGAAACTCAAGGCTGCTGCGCCGCCGTCTGCGAAATTAAGAACCTCAACACGCTGGACCGGTTAGCACAAATGACGTTTTGTGTGCCCTGATCTACGGTTGTTGTTGTGCTGTTTGGCGACAGGGTACAGTCTCAACTCAGGCGATCAGAAGCGACAAGTGCGGATGAAATGCGCCCCAAAAGATCGACGGTTGGTGCTGCGACGTGGCGGTCCCAAAATGTGTCTCTCGGTTCCCTCTACAGGACTCACGAGATCACTTCCCAAATCTTTCCGCTCCTTCAAGAACTATATCGAGAGGGTGATGGCGTGGACTGCAGACGGAGTCACAGTGATTCCCATCGGGGACGAAGGCCGTGAGTCTTTCCGCTTCTTCGTGTCTGAGGCTGATGACAAGCTCACGATTCGGCTTGAGGACCGTGTGAGCAAGAGACAATGGTACGTGGGATGTTAAGGCAATCGCAGGGGGATTGTCTTTTCATGCGGTCAAATTTTCTGAACCGACTCAAGGCGCACGTCCGAGCTACGAGTGGAAGACTTTACCACCGTGGACTCGTTAATCCCGCAGGCGTCTGCAAGGATTTACGCAGAGGTACGAATGTCACCGGCGGGTGCTGTCGAAATGCTGGGCTAATGATCACGACGCCTTTATCATTCGATGTACTGTAGCGCTTTGCAGAGTGCTTTCGTGCTGATGAGGATGACGCCGATGCCGTTTACCACCGGAGTATCAGTGAGAGCAACAAGGATGGGTCGCGCTCGCTTCAAGTCCGCATGGAACTCACGCTTGCGAGCTTCAGTGTGTGGCTCGTGTACACGCTTACGTTACTGCCAGTGGCGCTGGAGCCCGTGGACCTCTTGGCTGCGCAAGTGCGGGACCTCCAGGACGAAGTGAAGCAACTGAAGCAACAGCAACAAGCCGGTGTGGGAGCTACACGAGCGCGCGCTGACTTTACGGTATTCGCTGGTGCGGCATCTGGAGCCATGATCAAATGGCTGCCAGTCGGGTGTTTGGATCCAGAACGGTTTGCGATCGACCAGTACGGTGGCGTCGTGATGATTTCCTCGCGCGGTACCTACCTTGTGCGCGTCACGGTGACCTATAAAAGGTCGTGGAGTTCATCTGCCATCGAGATTCGACTCGATGGCGCAGTGGTCCGACGCTACGAGGCCTCCTCGGCGGATAATGGAGACCGTCAGGTGACATGCAGCTTTCCGATTCACATCGAGGACAATACCAAGCTGAGCGTGATGGTGGATCAAGGAAGCTCGAGCATCTGTGCGGCGAGCAGCTTCTTGCATCTTGTGGATATGTGACCAAGCTCTTCTGATGTGTGGTTCGGTCGGAATCACGCTGCTGTCTGTGATCAAGCCGGTGCTCATCTCTCGGCGATTTGTCAAAGTGCGTCCTGCCCTTCCTCAAGTCAATTTCAATCATTTTTTCTGTCTGAATGGCCTTCGCGTAGGTGCCCTCAATCAACCCATCGGTGCGAACAGCGACAAGTGTCCATGGTCTCTGAACCAAGCAGCTCAGTGATGGTCACCATCGCATCCATCCTCTCCGAAACGAACGTGAACCTGATCAGATAGAGTTCATTGAAGAGAACTGCAGCACCCTCGTCTCCGCTCGTTCCCTGAAGCTCGTTCTCTCACGTTCCTCTCGCGAAGCGCCGTGGTTTCTTCATTCTCCAATCTCCAGTCGGCACAACACCAGTGCTCTGTCATTCCTCGTGGACTGCCGCAAGGACGACAGCCCCCGATCATCCAACGCAGCCTCACTCACGAAGTTTCCAGTCAAAATGGGCGGCGGCATGCTCCCGATCGAGAGCTGCGAGGCATTCAACGTTGATCCCACACCAGCTCCGCGCGACCTCAAGTTTTGCTCCAATCACCGTGTCCATAGTGGCTACCGTCGCCCTGTTACACTCGCGGATGCAAACAACTTCTTGGCGAACCTGAAGCAGCGATTCATCGACGAACCGGACAAGTACGACGCATTCCTCGCAATCATGCGCGATTACAGTAATGCGTCACGAACCTCGATACGCGAGACGCTGGCCCAGTGTGCGGACTTGCTCCGCGACCATCCCGACTTGCTGAGCGAGTTCGTAACGTTTGTGCCCCCGTGCTACGCAGACTTGGTGGTGACGAGCGCGATGCCGTGGCGTCGCGACGGCAGTACGGATTTCGCTTCTCTGGCGGACCTCGTCCACGCCGACCCGTTTCGATTCGCTGTCTCGGTGAACCAGAATAAGCTCACGTTGGAGCTTGAGGACCGCGCCACGGGCCGCCGCTGGTGAGACTGTGAAGCTGGATGAGGCTTGGATCACGCAAAGCTGACTGGTATTATGTACGTGATGTGCAGGCGCTCCGAGCCGATGGGCATTGAGGAGTTCACGACCGTGGAATCCAGAATTCCGCGGGCGTTAACGCAGGACTACGCCGAGGTACGAATCCGACTTTACACTCGTGGTGTGCGCCGTGTGGGATCTGATCGAAACGCTTCATTGTAGCGCTTCGTCGCGTGTCTCCAAGGCGACCAAGAGCACGCCAGCGCGACGTTCAAACGATTCCTCGCGTCCGCAGACCCGCATCGACTGCTGACGTTGGAGCTCAAGCTCGCGGTTGCCGGCTTTGAAGCGTGGCTGACGTATATGTTTTGGCTGATGCCCGTGGCGTCGTCCGCCGTTGAGTGAGTACCCCACCGACCGAGAAGCGGAGAGGAGGACGGATTCATTATGAGGTCAAGCCACGAACAAGTGACCAATGCAAGCTAGTTGCCGCCGACCACAGCCAAGGCCTGGTAGTGCTACAATGAAGAACAGTTGTTTGTTTTCGGTCTCATCAAGTCGCGCGCAGCGAGGCATTCTACCACATGACGAGTCGCCGCAGGATTGCGCGGTTGCCTCAATGTTCAGTGAGCCGCTTCGTGGACGACGGACGGGAAAGAAGGATTCAGATGAAGTGGCTCGCGTGCCTTGACGGGGTCCTCGTCTCGTGTTATCGTATTTGGATTGGCCATCAATCAGGGCGTGCAGCTAACTGGGAGCGAATCGACATGCACTCGGAGATTGATGGCGAATGCGAAGGGAGTGGGAATGATGGCGACGTGAAAGACATCAAGCAACTGGAGCCGATCGGTGCGAGCCCTCCAGCGCTTCGCACCGTCCGCCACGCTGTGAACACACCACTTGCTATTCTGCGGAGAGACAGCAACAGCATGAACGAAGGAGGCAAGACGGAGATCCCCTGCAGCGGCGAGATAGGGTCGTTTCGATTCACGGTGGGGCCGTGGCTGACGACAACAAGCTGACGATTCACTCGAGGATCGCGCCACTAAGCGCCAGTGGTGAGTGAATGCGTTGAACGCGTGAGGTCGGTACGACTCAGCTCTTTGTGCGTTTGTTGTTGTGTAGGAGCACGTCCGATCTGAGCGTGGCAGATGTCGCTGGTCCTCTCACGACGATCCCTCGGGCCACAATGCGCGAGTATGCAGAGGTACGACCCGCGGCCATTTTGCATTACTGAGGATTTGCCTGTGATTTAATGCTGTCGATGGTTGCGTTTGGCGATCCCACTGGTCTGCCTGGACTTCCGCACGCGGCTCGAGTTTGAGTTCTCGCTCTTGCCCGTCGCGCTCGCGACGGTGGATATGCTGGCTGCGCAAGTGCGAGACCTCCAGGACGAGCTGGAGGAGCTCAAGCACAAGCGCGCACTGCTGCCGTCGGACGAATCGGCGGCGGCCCATTTCGTTTTGAAGTTGGTCGACAACTACAGGGTATGGACTCCTGATACACGTCTGGATCCAAAGCACTTTGAGGTTACCCGTGGTGGTCTCGTGGGGATACGCCGGGGTGGCTTGTACCTGATCAGCTTTTCGGTCTTTCACACCAATCAACGAGCGGGTCGCGTGATCGAGGTGACGCTCAACCGCAAGACCGTTCGTACGGTGGATGACGAAGAGATTGTGGGCCAAACGACTCATCACGAAATCTCTGTTTCCCCTTGCGGGTTCCCGACCACTCAGTGCTAGGCGTGGTCTACTATGGTGGCGGGAAACAACTTTGCGGGCGCAGCGTGTTGGACATTGTGGAGCTTTAGTGAGCTTCTAGCACTAAGAGTGAACCTCCTCGCTCGTTTGCTCAACAAGGCGCCTTCATACTTCAAAGTACTTATCTGAATAGCTTTACTGTAGTCCGCGGCGTGGTGCACCTCCAAAGTGATGACCAACAGTAAATCCGTGACGAAAACCATTTCGTGGCAGCGTCTCATTGTACAGTATCGGTGAATGGACCATTCCGCGGGGTGAGGGAGAAACACGATAAGAGCCGCAAGAGGAGCTCCCCGATTGCCACAGAGACCAAGAGAAGGTCATGATGTGGGTTAATAGAGAGACAGGTGGGCCTCCGTCAGACCGGCAGGTGCGCATTCGGTATGTGGCCACCTTCCCACTCTTCGCAAGCAAACAGTCCCATGGAATCGCGCTGGGAAGGAATCGCGACCATTAGAACCAGTGGAACTGAGAACAGCGAGACGCTTCACTTCGTCGTGGCAGTGGTCGACGAGGCGATCTTCATCTCGCTCGTGGAATGTGACACCCAGCGCCAGTGGTACGGTATCGTATAGTGCAAGCTCCTCCACATGACCAACCGGTGTACTGACAGTGTCTGCTTGTCTGAAGGATATCCGCTCGCTTGTCTTGCGTGACGACGTATACGTCGATCCCACACGCCAGTGTTTACGAACGCCGAGGTAGGGCCCACCGAAGACAGCCTGCGTTGTGAAGCTGGTCTGTGCTCGCCCCTTCTCTGCGTCTAATCGTGCCATTCACAGCGATTCGCGAGCTCGCTGCGTGCCGATACCAGCAGCCCGATGGCCGCGCACACTCGTGTGGTGAGCACGCGGGACGCTCGTGTGTTAGCGTTGTCCATCGCGTTCCAGTGGATGAGCGTGGACGCTGTGTTGTAGTATGAGTGGAGGCTGTTTCCGGCCGACGCCGGTCTTGATGAGGATCGCTGTGCCGCGATGTCGAGTGGCAGACACATCGCTGCCTCTGTGAGTAGCTGGTGGACGCCCTACGAATAACCGCTTGACACTGATCCAAATAGATCGCTTGTCACAGTGACCTTCAGCCGATGTTAGAGTCAATTAGACCCCGTCTACTGATATATGGGTCGATACTCGAGTACAATCTCAATGGGAGGAAAGAGACATTTCAGATAGTGGAGATCGCCGGAAGCGTCAGTTTGTTCCGAGCAGAAGAACCGGCGCTGCTACGTTGGAGGTTCCGGCCAACGAGGCCGTGCGACACACGCGGCAAGAGAGGCTCCCGCAGAATGCGCGGTGGTGACGGATGGATGTGATACCCACGAGCGGGTGTGAGACGCGGCGCTCCTGCACTCGACTACCTCTCAAGCCCAAGAACTCGAAGCAGTCGTATGGCATCGCGCTGGGAGGGTGTCGTTGGCGCCGCCAGCGCCAGTTTCCTGAGCGGCGCCTCTCCATACCGCTTTGTCGTGTCCGTGGACGACGAGAAGGTGATCATCGTTCTCGACGACTCGGATGGCAAGCACCGATGGTAAAAGCCGCTTCCCCTTGTGATGCCAAGAGGGGAAGAGATCCAGGCTGTGACGCTCATCTATGGTGTGGCTGTTTGTGTGATAGGTGGTTGTACGGCGGGGCGGTGGAGGAGTTTGTGATGCCGCGATGCTCTGAGATGAAGTCTTCCAAGCCAGACGTCGATTTTCACAGCTTTTGAGGGTCAAGCAACACGAGGTTTGGAGACCGCCGGGGCATCCTTTCGTCGCGTTCGTTAGATCTGTTTATTGATTGTTTCATGGAAGCGGTGAGTGTCGCGCCTAACCATACGTTCATGCTCACCGTGAAGACGTTAGTTGTGAGTGAAGCGCCTGCATTCGAGCTTTGACACCAGGCTTCCCCACATCCGCCGGGAGCTTTTTTCTGGAAAGTAGAGCGGCGGGTATGGGACCTGGATTCGCCCTCGATGATGGGTGTCCAGACGGAAGGCGGAACGATGCGAGCCTGCTGGTGCTCATGCCGAAGAGAACAACTGAGAAGGGGGTGGTGGGGGTCCCGCCCTCAACGCGATTAGGTTTTGCTCGTATTGTGAACTCTAGCCAAATTTACCGTTTGCCGGCATTTCGTTTCTGGATTTGTTTTTACTTCCGATGTAGTTGCCTCTACCCGTTGATTGGTCAAAACCTACATAATAATTGTTTCATTGGATCAATATGCGACTATTTAGCCCAATCATGCACGAAGTAGGGACTGAATCCGGCAACATCGAGAGATTCGAACGACAAACGGAACCTCCAACATGATGTGGAGCGGTGAAGGCGGGACCCATTTTCCGGGCGCGGGCGACAGCGTCGTACACGAGCTGTTTCGGTTCGTGGTGGCTGTGAACGACGAGAAGTTGACCATCCGCCTCGAGGATCGCACGACCGAGTGTCAATGGTACGCGGACGGGTTTTGCTTTCCTCCCGCTGTCCCGTACCGGATACCGAATCGGAGAACCTGATGTTGTTTACGTGTGTCGGGTATGCAGGCGTACACCGGACTTGCGCGTCGAGGACTTTGTGAATCCAGCCGCCGCCATCCCTCAAGCCACGGTGCACGACTATGCCCAGGTACCAAGGCGCCGTTGTCCCGTGGTACTGTAGCTCGACCAAGCGATACTAGCGGCTAACGGAGTCTGTGTGTCTTGTGGGTTGTGGGCAGCGCTTCGCGGACTGTCTCCGCATTGATGACCATTCGCTGTACGCCCGAGCGGTCACCTGCGCCGACAAGGACGGCTCGCGCGTGCTCGAGCTCAAGGTGAAGCTGACGCTCGCGAGCTTTGAGGCGTGGCTTGCGTACACGTTCACACTGCTGCCGGTCGCGCTCGAGTCGGTGGACGTGCTGGCGGCACAAGTGCGCGATCTGCAGGGCGAAGTGAACAAGCTCCAGCAGCTCCAGCGTGACGCGTCGCTAGTGCGACGGGCCCACGCTGACTTCAAGGCGCTCGCCAACGCTGCCTCTGGCTGTATGATCCAGTGGGCTCCTGTGCAAGGCGATCTCGATCCAGACCGCTTTGCCGTGAATGGTGACGGGGGTGTTGTGACGATCCGTAAGGCCGGGTCGTACCTCGTGTGCCTGACTGTGGCCCACTGCAGCTCGTTGACAGTGCCTCCCGTCGAAGTCCACATCAACGGCCACGTGGTTCGACAGTTCGTGGACGCCACCGGGGTGGGGCTTTACCGTCAGGCGACCGGCAGCTTCCCGATTTACGTCGAGGACAACGTCCAACTGTGTGTGGCGTATCGAGGTGACTCGGTTGCGTATGCGGCGGACAGCTCTCTGCACCTATTGGAGGTGTAGGCGATGCCTGTAGGCTTTCAGCGGCGAGGCGGAAAGGGCTCCGAGCACGCGGTTGGTATTGGTTTTAGCATGCATACAAGCGATTCAAGGCATTCAACGCAGCGTTCTGGCAATTTCTCTCTTCATCCGCGCGCTCTCAGGAACGCAGAACCACTCACTGTTTGGGACTCAAAGTGAGACTTCGGCCGATAAGTTCAAGACCCTGTTGGCCTCTCGGGGCGCATTTGCCAGACGGAGTGGCCTCGGTTTCTGACCGAAGGCGGTTGGACAGAACAAGAGACAAATGATCCGACAGTTGGGCCTCCCCCGAGAGACGCGGCGCGCATGATTGAAGCACCCCCTTTCTCGATCTCTATTCAACGTTTCCAGCGAGAAGAGCGAGACCTGTCTCCAACGAGTCAGGTCTTCTTCTCCACTCGTCATTCTGCGTTTGGAGTTGGCGCACTCACACGGAAAGACCCATAGATCGATGAAGCGACCGCGCGAGAACGAGGAGAACTGGGAGGGCGTGACAGAGATCGCGCGGGGCGGTGGAGGCGCTGGTCACGCGTCCTTCCGGTACCAAGAGGCGTTGGTCGATGAGAAGCTCACGATCTGGCTGGAGGATCGCAAGACCAAGATCCAGTGGTGCGTGGTTCGCTCGAGAGCCTGGTGCTTGGCTGTCGGCCTCATCCACTGACCGCTCTTGGCACGACGCCGACGCACGCGAGCACTTGCTCTGGACGAGTACGTGTACCCGGACTGCACGATCACGCAGGCGACTGCGTGCGAGTACGCAGAGGTATCCGAGTTCCCCGACTATAGTGGCGTGGTCAAAGTGCGATAGCAAGGCTGACACGACGTTGGTGTGTCTATGCGTGGTACCAGCAGTTCGCTACATGCCTTGATGCCGACTCGAGCGACCCCGACTCGATGGACAAAAACGGCATGGACCGCAAGATTCGTACCGAGTGTGCTTGCGGCTGGAACTCGGCCTCGAGAACTCGGTGACATTCGACGTGAAGGTCAATGGCGCGGTCCAACGCCAGGTCCACGTTGGGGACCGTGACGACGTCCACGCGCATTTCTGTGTGCATGTGGCTCGCCGCTCGACGCTCAGCGTTGTGCGCAGCGAGAACGGCACCTACGGCAGCGCGTTTTTGACCATTGCTCGTCTACGAACCGGCGGAGGTGAGTCGCTCGTTTTCCTTGGCGAGAATCTTCAATTCTGGATGGAGGAAGTGACCTTTGCCTGCGCTGTGTTTAGCAGGTGGTCGACATGGCTTTTAGCCGGTGAAGGACACGAGGGCGTTTGGCACCCGTGGAGTCAAGGCTGGTGCTACCATACAATGTCGTGCTATTTCAATCATGCATTAGTGCTGGATCAGCCAACCTTACACGTCCGCCACCGAAGCATCGATCGACTTCGTAAGCTTCCTTGCTCGTTCGATCAAAGATGAAACATTTCAGGGATGTGGGGGAAATGTTTTCGTTGACACTCGACTTCTGACGGTTGAGCGACGGGTAATCCCATTCGGTGGTTGGGTTGCAGCCCGGAGACGCGGCGCTGGGAGCGAAGGACTGCCCGTTTCGGTCTTGCCAACAAGCTCAGTTGTGAGTCTTCGCCAGGCCTTGAAGCACCAAATCCCGGCGATAAAACGCGATGAAGCGAAAGCATGAGGATGACGAGACGCACTGGAGTGGTGAGACAGAGCCCACCCACGCCGAAGGCACGTAACGCGCGGTGTACGCTTACGACGTGACGCTGGTCGACGAGAAGCTCACGATCGGGCTAGAGCAGCGCGAGAGTAAGCGCCAGTGGTATGTCGCTTGCGGTTTGTCCATTTTGGAAGTTGATTAGCAACGGAACTGATGTGATTTTGATGCAGGCGGACAAAGAGCGAAGGCGGAAGATTACGTAGTGCCCCAGAACTCCATCCCACAGGCGACCGCGCTTGATTATGCTAAGGTGGGTACTATCTCCTCCAACGACAGCCGTGAAATGGTGTGCTGAGCGCTTGTGTGCTAGCTTATGGCACAGTCGCTTCAAAGAGAAAGGCTCGAATCCGACTCCGATAACGACGATGCGTTTGACCGCCGGATCTGTCCGGCAAGTGATGCCCAAGGTACACGCTGACTGCAGCTTTCTATGCCCCTGGTAGTGTTGGACCTCTGCAAGTCGCTCGTATTCGAGTTCGTACTGCGACCTGTTGCGGTGGAGGAGGTGGAGCAACGGGTACAAGACAAAGAAAATCAGGATCGTGCGGCTAAACCACAGCGGCAGTACGCACGCGTGTGCGCCCGGGGGATGTTTCGGATGTGTCGTCTCTCGCCCGACAGGCCCGACAGCGGTGCGATCGAGTGGATGGCGGACGACGTCCTCGTCGAGGCCGCTGAACAGTGGAAGCTGACGGAACGAGTATCGAGATCCACCAAAGCGAACGCTTCATGTGCCTTCTTGTGTTGGCCCACCGCGCGGCGCGCGCTGCTCCAGTCGAGGTGCAGTTCAATGGCGAAGTCGTGCCGATTGTCAAGGTCGGTGCTAGCGAAACAACATACCAGCGGCCTGCGCGAGCCTCAAAATGGGGGTTGGGTCGGCGCGCGATCAGTTTCTCTGTTGATGGGCCGGGAACAGTTGAAGTCGTGTATCGAGGCGAAATCGACACATTCTTTGAGACGATCTCTGCGATGCTGCGGGTAGAGCCGACGGTGATCTGAGCTTGAGAGTTGCAAGCCGGCCATCGCTTTTCTGAGTTTTGAGGAGCAATCAGCAGGGACTTCCGGCATCCTTTCGTTGCGTTTATTTCATCCGCTTATTAGTGCGTTCAATGGGAGAGAATGTGTTCACGCCAATACCGCCGACGTCCCTTGTGAGTGAAGAGCGTACATTCGAAGGTGGGACCTTGCGCATGCCGCGAAACAAGCGGCAGATGGGGGTCCGGGCGCGCGGTATGTGCACAGAAGGAAGAATGATTGATGCGAACCTGATGGCGCCTTTGCAAAGAAACATCCTGGGAAACCTGAGACAGGAGTCGTCGGCCTCGGTTTGGTGGTTCCTCATTCTCGGTTTTGCTCGGCCAACCAGGTACCAGAACAAAGGCGCCGGGAAACAAGGTGGTGCGCTGTGGAGCGAAGAAGGCGTGACCCATTTTCCGGGCGGGAGCGACCATGCCGAACGCGAGTTGTTTCGATTCGTGGTGGCCGTGAACGATGAGAAGCTGACGATCCGCCTCGAGGAACTCAAGACAAAGTGGCAATGGTACACCGACGCGGATTGCTTTCGCCGTAACGGCTGAAGCTCGCCTATAACCTCATTTGTTGATGTGTCGGGTTTGTAGGCGTACACCAGACTTGCGTGTCGAGGACTCTGTAAATCCAGGTGCGGCCATGCCTCAGGCCGCAGCACGCGACTATGCCCAGGTACGAGGGTGCAATGTAGCAACTCGGCCAGGCTGACGACTAATGGAATGTGCGTATTTGTTGTGTGCTGTCGGCAGCGCTTTGCGGACTGTCTCCGCGTCGAAGACGATGCCTCGAACTCGCTCTACGCTCGAGCGATCAGCGATGCCGACAAGGACGGTTCGCGCGAGCTTGAGCTCAAGATCAAGCTGACGTTCGCGAGCTTCGAGGCGTGGCTCACGTACACGTTCACTATGCTGCCGGTTGCGCTCGAGTCAGTTGACTTGCTGGCGGCGCAAGTGCGTGATCTGCAGGACGAAGTCAACGTGCTCAAGCAGCACCAACGTGACGCGGCGTCAGAAAGAGCCTACGCTGTCTTCACTGCGCTTGCGAAAGCCGTACCTGGCTCTGTGATCAAGTGGTCTTCGGTGCAAGGCGATCTCGATCTTTATCGCTTTGCGGTGAGTGAACGGAGGTGCCGTGACAATTTGTAAGGGCGGGTCATACCTCGTGTGGCTCACCGTGGGCCACTGCAGTTCGGCGATCGCGCCTGCTATCGAGGTCCACATCAACGGCCAGAATGTGCGAGATTGCGTGGACGCCTACATCCTGGGGTCGTATCGCCAGGCCACCGGCATCTTCCTGATTCACGTCGAGGACGACGCCCAACTGAGTGTGAAGAATCAAGGTAACGCGGACACGTTCGCGACGAGCAGCCACCTGTACGTGCTGGAGGTGTAGGTGAGGTCGACGAGATGGCAACGGTTCCGAACTCGCGTTGGGTTTGAGTTTGTCTGGGAGCCAAATGGGTGATGGACTTGCTTGGGTCTCTTGGACGGTTCTGCCGTTGTTTCCAACAGATTGTTGCGGCGACCCAGAGCGTTCCATGCCAGCCAGTCGACGCTCTCAGCTTCTGATGCGCAAGTTTGAGGAAGATCGGCATCCTTCGTTTGGATCGTTTATTACTTTTTTTTCAATGGACGAGGATGTTCACGCTAACAGGATGTTCACGCTAACACTGACGGCATCCATTCTGAGTCAAGCGCGTCCTTGCACTGGACATGCCGACAGTTTTTGACAACTCAAGCGGCGGATAGGGAATGCGAATTTGCCCTCGGTGATGTGTGCATAGCAGGGAAAGTGATTGGTGCAAGCTTGATGGTCCATCAAGCTTGCACCATCAATGGTGGTGCTTTTGCCCTTGCACGCCCAAGACAAGGCCTAGAAAACGTGGAATAGGACGTGTGGGTGGCTTCTCATTCTCGGTTTTTGCTCGGCCAAGGAAGTAGGAGACCAAACGCGTACGGAAGCGAGAGAGCACGACGTGGAGCGTCGAACGCGAGTTTTTTCGATTCGTGGTGGCCGTGAACGACGAGAAGCTGTCAATCCGCCTCGAGGATCGCACCGCCAAGTGTCAATGGTATGTCGAAGGATTATCCTTCCACCCATGAATCGAAACCCCCGTTTAATTTCATTTGTTGATGTTGGGTTTGGAGGCGTTCGCACGACTTGCGAGTCAAGGATTTTGTCGATCCAGACGCGGTCATCCCCCAGGCCAAAACGCGCGACTATACTCAAGTGCCGAGGTGCCTTTGTCTCTTAATTGACCAGGCTGGCGGATAACGGAGTCTGCGCTGTGCTGTGTGGTTTACAGCGGTTCGTGGACTGTCTCGGCTTTGATGATGATGACGCGAGCTCGCTCTACGCTCGAGCGATCAGCGGCGCCGACAAGGACGGCACACGCATGCTCGACCTCAAGATAAAGCTTACATTTGCGAGCTTCGAGGCGTGGATCACGTACGATTTTGCTCTGGTGCCGGTCGCGCTCGAATCGGTCGACTTGCTGGCGTCGCAAATGCGCGATCTGCAGGACGAACTGAATGCGCTCAAGCAGCACCGACGCGACGCGGCGTTAGCGCGGCGAGCCCATGCAGAGTTCAAGGCGCTCGCTAATGCTGCGTCTGGCTGTATGATCAAGTGGTCTTCGGTGCTCGGTGATGTCGATCCAGATTGGTTTGCGGTGAAAGGTGACGAGGATGTTGTGGCGATCTGTAAGGGCGGGTCGTACCTCGTGTGCCTCACTGTGGCCCACTGCAGTTCGTTGACGGCGCCTCCTGTCGAAGTCCACATCAACGGCCAAAAGGTGCGCGACTTTTGGACGCCACGTTGCAGGGGAAATATCGTCAGGCGAGTGGCAGCTTTCTAATCCAAGTCGAGGACAACGCCCAACTGAGTGTGAAGTTTCAAGGCAACTCGAGTGCGTACGCGATGAACACCTTTCTGTCTTTGCTGGAGGTGTAGTCGAGGCCTCTTGCTTTCCACGGCCAGCTCCGACCACGCATTTGGTATTGAATTGAAACTGCCGCCAGAGACTGCAAACACTACTTCTGAAGTACTTTGAGATTAATTTTGATGACCAAGACAAACGATAAGAGCTACCTCGGCGCTCCCTGTCTCGAAGTCAGACTGGGATTAGCGATGGGAGAGAGGGATTCCGATTCCACAGTTGGGCCTCCACCGAGAGACGCGGCGTACAAGATTGAAACACCCCTTTCCCGTTCTGCTCTCGACGTTCCGGATGTCGCCAGCGAGACAAGCTCTCTTCTCGAGTCGTCATTCTGCGTTTGGAGCTGGAGCATTGATACTGGAAGCCAGAAAGAACGATGAAGCGGCAGCGCGAGAGTGAAGACACGTGGGAGGGCGTGACTGAGATCGCGCGGGACGGTGGATATGTTGGCCACGCGTCCTTTCGCTACAAAATATCGTTGGTCGACGAGAAGCTCACGATTTGGCTGGAGGACCGCGAGACGAAGCTCCAGTGGTGCGTGCATCGCTTGATAGCCTGGTGATTTGGCTGTTGGCCTAATCCTCTGACTGCTCGGCATGATGACGCAGGCGAACGCGAGCGCTTGGTGTGGGCGAGTACGTGGACCCGAGCTCCACGATCCCACAGGCGGCTGCGTACGAGTACGCAGAGGTAACATGGGCGCGGCCTGGCGAGCGAAGCACGAGGGCAAAGCTGACGGAATTTTGGTGTGCTGTTCTAGCGGTTCGCTATATGACTGGATGTCGACTTGAGCGAGGACAAAGACGGTATGGACCGCAAGATCTGTCCGCCTGACCGCCAAAACGGCGTACGTTCGCTGCAGCTCTTCATGAATTTGGCGGTCGCGCGATTCTCCGCGCAGCTCGAGTTTGATTTTGAGCTGGAGCCGGTCAAAGTAGAGAAGGCGAATCGTCTTGATGTGCAGCTGCGCGACCTCCAGGACGAGGTGAAGGAACTGAAGCAGCAGCTTGAAAAGCCCGCACCGGAGAAAGCGTGTGCGCAGTTTGACTTGATGGCCACTAACGGCACCACGATCTGGAAGTGTCGGTCGCCCCTCGATCCCGAGCGCTTCGCCATCGACGCCGATGGCCTCGTCGAGACCCACAAGCGCGGCCTGTACCTCGTCAGTGTCTCGGTTACTCACGACAGCGTGTCCACAGATCGAATTATCGACGTGACGCTCAACGGCGGCGTCGTGCGCTCCGTTGGCAGAGATGGCATCACGCCTGGCGCGATCCGTCAAACCCACGTCTGGTTCCCCCTTCGCGTTGGTGACCATGCGAAGCTGGCCATCGTCTGTCGGGGCGGAGGATCAACTTTGCTATCCAAAGACAGTGTCTTGGACATTGCGGAGCTTTGATGCAGTGGACGTCAGAGACACAAGGACCAACCACTCCGTAGCACCAGTGAAGAAGTGAACTTCCCATGATCACACATTTTGATTTCCCATATAGTCACTTGCTTTGTCGCCGGTTTTGTTCAGCGGCGGCGGTACCGAAGGAACAACACGAACACGAAGAGCGCCTGGAGCACGACGACGTAGCCCACGAGGATGACCATGTTCTTGGGCACGTCGACGTGCTCCATGTCATACTGCCGCAGCACGTCCATGGCCTGCGTGTCGTTGCGATCGAACGTGAAGTGCTCGTACATGAACGACTGGAAGCTGTACGTGTGGAACGCCAGGTAGTAACCCCAGATCCAGTACGACGGGATGCTGCTGTAGGGGACCATGAAGCCCTCGCAGAGCATGAACATGCCGAAGCAGCCGGCGCCCAGCGCGATGCCGATGATGTAGTGCGGCACAGCGGCGCCGATCACGTGCATGAACGACTCGGCGACGACCAGCGAGAGAAACAGGTTGAGCAAAAAGCTCCCGAACGAGTGGATGCCGGCAAAGTAGACCACGATCGCGGTCGAGATGACGCTGATGAACAGAATGCCCGGCAGCGCCGCGAGGAATGTGGCCATGGTGAAGCTGAGCAGGTGGAGCGAGTTGTTCATGCGCTCGCGCTGGAACACGGCGCGCTGCTCGATGAAACTCGGCAGCGCCGCGACCGACATGAACACGAGGAACGCCTGCACGTAGAAGAGCAGCGGCACGACGGCGCTGGGCGCGAGTGTCGTGTTCGAGTGCAGGTACATGGTGCCCACCATGATCGTGAGCATGACGTACATGAACACGCGGATCCAGAACACGCCCGGGTTGCGCAAATTGTTGAGCCAGTTGCGGTGGAGCAGCACGGCGAACTGGCGCCACGGAGACGGCGCGCACACGCGCAGCAGCTCGCGGTTGGTGCGGTGCGCGGGCGCCGTGCGTTCCGCCGCGATCGCGACCTCGAGCCGGCGCGCGTCGTCGCCGCGTGCCCAGGCCTGCACGAACGGCTCGATCTGGAGGTCGTCGTGGAAGTCCTTGTTCACAAGCTGGCACACGTACTCGGCCGGGTTCGAGTACATGGGGCAGACGTACCCGAGGCAAAAGAAATGCGGCAGCAGGTTGGCCGTGGGCCCAAAGTACACCGACTCGCCCATGGAGAGCAGCATGACGTTGCTGATCAGGTCGTAGATGGCCGAGGACGGCTGGTGGAGCGTGCAGATGACGTTTTTCCCCTCGCGCGCGAGCTTGGCGAGGTGCTCCATCACGCGCTGCGCCGAGGACGAGTCGAGCCCCGACGTGGGCTCGTCCAGCAGCAGGATCGACGGGTTGGAGAGCAGCTCCACGGCGATGCTGAGCCGCTTGCGCTGGCCGTTCGAGATGCCCTTGTGGAACACGTCGCCCACGCGCGTGCGCGCGCAGCTGCGCAGCCCCATGTCGTCGATCACGTCCTGGACGCGCATCTCGCGCGTCACGCGGGGCACGTGGTTCGGCAGACTGAGCCGCGCGGCCATCTGGAGCGTCTCGAGCACCGTGAACGAGCCCAGGAAAGCCATCTCGGGCGCCACGTAGTTCATGATGCCGGCGAACGTCTGCGGCTCGCGCGGCCGGCCGTTCACGCGCACGGCGCCCTCGAACCGGCAGCCCGCGGCGTGTGTGTTGCGGTCCGCGAGTACGTCCAGCAGCGTGGTCTTACCAGCGCCAGACGGGCCCAAGATCGCCGTGAGCTCCCCGGGCGCCGAGCGACCCGAGACGCTGCGCAGGATACGCCGCTCGCTCGGGCCCGAGAGGTCGTCGGCGGCGGCGCCATTGGAGCGCTTCGAGGGCAGCACCGAGAACGTCACGTTGTGCCAGCTGAGTGCGCACAGGTTGCCCTCGGACGCCGTCTTCATGTCGAACACGATGCCGTGGTGGGCGCCGGGCGGGGCGCCTTGGCTCGTGGGCTGGCTCTTGCAGCTCACGAGCTGGCTCGGCGTCTGGCTGGTCGCGGTCGCGGACCGCGAGCGGTCGCTGGCGTCGTCCGGACGGTGGTGGCGGCCAGCGAGCGGCTGCTGCATGTGGTGGTGGTGCGCTGGCAGGTAGTAGTGGTTGTTGCCGGGCGAGTGGAGGATCGCGTCCAGGTCGCGGCTCGGGTCGGCGCCGCGGTTCTCCTCGTACGCGTACGTGTACGTGGGGCGGCGCGTGTGGTTTGCCGGGGGCGCAACCCCCGCGGAGGACGCCTGACGGGTTCGTGGCGGCATTTTCGTGGCGTCGGCGCGAGAGGAGTAAGACGAGAAGGCGTCCGAATTGCGTTGTGAGAAACCGAGTGGTGCGGGGGCGCCGGAGAGACGCGACGCCAGCGGAGAAGCCAGTGTTCAGCACCACACACTCCACGTCTAGACTCACGGGAGAGGACCATCTCGGCGCGCAGCCATCACGCCAAGCGCGGGCGACGGGGGGCGCGTGGAAGGAATCGCCTGCGGAACGCGTGGGCATAATGCGCGAAATGGGACGAGAATGTGCTTGTCCTCAAGTGGCGTATGCACTCTCACAGGTCTATTTCCTCTGACTGTTGTGTAGCCATGTGGCGGATGGCGTGTGCAGTATCAAGTACCACAGGATTTCGTGAACCAATGAGAAGTGGCCGTTTCCCGCGGCCGGTTCGATGGAAGGAAGAGCGGACGCCACAGCGTGATTGCGCTTGGATGTGTGTGCGTCCGATCTCCCGCGATCGCGGTCACGATCCCGATCACGTGGCCGCTACGCGGCGGTGGCGAGTCGAGCCACACACACGACACAACGGTGGACGCGGGAGCCACAGGATCTGTGTGTGGGTCGTGGATTAAGTTACAGAAGCAAGAAGAACGCGAAGATCTAGTGGGACATCCACGACGCGTACACGCCGGCGCGGGCGCGAGCACGGCCACCGCTGTGGGCGTCGGACGCGGCCTGCGCCTCCGCGGCCGCACGGGCCGCGAGCGCGAGCGTCTCGTCGCGCGAGAGCGCGGCCGCGGGCTGGTCTTCCCGGTACAAGAACGTCCGGGGTTTCCGGGACGCGCTCACACGGCTCTGGACGGCCGCAAGCATCTCGGTCGTCTCCTCCGCTAGCGCGTAGAGCCGCGCGCCGGTGGTGGCGCACGGCGTGAAGCGCAGCACGCCGTGCTCGTGGAGAAACTCGAACGCCTGCTTAATGCTCTCGGAGCAGAACGCCTCGGCGTGCGCGAGCCGCGCGTCCTCGGCGAGCTCGCGCGCGACAAACTGCGCCAACCGCAGCATCTCGCGCTCCGGCACAGCAGTGACCGTTTCGGTCTTGCTCGCGAGTGTCCAGACCGCGAGTGTCGCGAGCCAGAGCGAGTCCACGAACGACCAGTGGAGCGACAGCGCAAAGCTCGCGACGCGGGAGGCGCGCCACGGCGCGAGCGAAACGCGCACGTCGTCGGACGAGACGCGCAGCGCCGGCACGCGCAGCTCGAGCGCCTCGAGGTGCTGCGCGAGGTCGACGTCGTCGTGGCGGCAAATGTGGCGCAGGAACCGCCAGAGGAACGAGGCCTCGGCAAGCACCTCGCTCTTAAGGAGTGAAACCGAACTGGCGCCGCTCGCGGTGTGGCGCACGCGCAGCGCGTCGATCGCGCCCAGCAGCGCCATGTCGGGCAAGAACACGTGCAGCAAGTGGTTCCGGTAGAACCCGAGCTCGAGCGCGCGCGTCGGGAACGAGACCTTGGAGTGGACGACGCCCTGGGGCGTCACGTCCACGTTGAGCACCGTCAGCGCGTGCGCCACGAGCGCCTCGGCCGACTCGTGGTGCGCGACTGTAGCGCCACGGAGCTCCAGCTCCGCGACGAGCCAGCGCGCACGCGCCACGAGCATGTCGCGCGTCGTGTACGCGCGCGTCCACATGAGCAGCGCCGCGACCACGGCCGTGGAGGTGACCGTACCGCACGTCTGCATGCGCACGGCGAGCGTCTGCGCAGTGTCGCGGAGCGACTCGCGTTCCTTCATCGACACCGGCTCGCCAAAGCGCACGTAGCAGTGGCCGCAGCGCACAAAGAGCATGTCCCAGAGCGACTCGAAAAACACCTTGAGGCTCTCCTTCTGCTTGGGCTTGCCCAGCAACTGGTTCGCGTACTCCTCGACTTCGAACACGCGGTCATAGTCGAGCGAGATGGGCACGAGCAGTACGTCCTTGGCGGTCTCGGTCTCCTCTTCCGACGAAGCCGCCTTAGCGGCCTGCGCGTCCACGAACGCGCGGAACATGTTAAGGAAACCCATCTTGGGCTTGCACACGCGGCCGTGGCGCGAGCGGCCGCCCTCGATAAATACCTCGATCGGGTTGCCGTCCGCGAGCAGCTCGTGCACGTAGTTCTGGAGTACGTCCTTGTAGAGCTGGTCGTCCTTGAATGAGCGGCGGATGAAGAAGCTGCCGTTCGCGCGCAAGAACGAGCCGATCACGGGCAGGTCCAGGTTGTTGCCGGCGGCGATGCGCGGCAGCGGGATGCCGTACGCGAAGCACAGATAGCTGATGATCAGGTAGTCCAAGTGGGTCTCGTGCGTCGGCGTGAACACGACGCTCACGTTACCGGCGGCCTCCAGCGCCTGGCGCACGCGGTGGAGCGACTCGACGTCGACGTGGAGCCCGCTGAAGAGCACGCGCCACGTCTTGCTTAGCATCCAACCGAGGCAGCGCACGGCCGGCATGACCATGTCCGACTTGAGCGCGTCAAAGATGCGGTGCACGCGACGCCGCGCGGCCTCGTCCAGCGTCATACTCACCACCTCCCCGCTAGCGGACGGCGCTGGCGACGCCGCGAGCCGCTGCACGAGCTTGCGACGGTGCTCGTGGGTCGACGACGGCGCGCGCCCGTGGAGGTTCTCGTTCACGCCTGAGCGTGCGCTGAACAACAAGTCCAGCACCGTGTGGCGCAGGTCGAGCATCGTGATATGGCGGTGCGCGCCGTGCTGGCCGCGCGAGCCCAGCGATGCCGCGGCCTCGGCGCAGCGCTCCTCCACGGTCGCGAGCAGCCACGACGGGTGCATCACGTCGACGAACTTGTGGTCGCCGCGGGCCACAACCAGCGCGTCCTCGCTGGTGGCAAAGTCACCCATTAACGTGTGGCCGTGGGCGTCCGAGACGCTGGCCGAGCGGATCTTGGGCTCTTCAGACATGAAGCTCTTGGTGTCTCTCTTGCTGTCATCAGTGTCCTCTTCCTCGTCCTGCGGCTTGGGCACCGCGACGAACCCGCGCGAGGGCACGCTCCAGTCGTCCGAGCCCCACGAGGTCGCGTCCTGGATCGACGGCCGCGGGATCTCCGGCGCGCCGCCGGCGTTCGGCGCCTTGCTGTTCTGCGCCACCAGCGGCGGCAAAGCCGCGCCGTCCGCCACCAGCGGGTCCTTCCGCGTCTTGTACGCCACGGCGAGCGCGACGCTGCTGGCCTTGGCGCCGCGCTCGCGCACCGCGGTCTTCACGGACCCGGCCACCGCGGCGGCCTCGTGCATCGCCGCGTCGCTGCTCTTGCCGTTGCCGTCGTCCTTGGCCTGGCCCTTCTTGATCAGCGCGCGCACCTTCTCCTTGTACACGCGGTACCGCAGCTGGATGCGCAGCGCCGCGTTGTGCGGCGTCACGAGGAAGGCGGCGCCGCTGCTGCCGCCCGTGGCGCTGTAGCGCTGCAGCGCCTGCGCGTGCCACTCCTCCAGTGAGTGCGCCGCCGGCAGCGCCTTCGACTTGTTCGCCATGAGCTTGACCATCGCGCCCGCGGGGACCGAGAGAGCGAGCGCGCGTGGAGGTGCCGCGGCCGGCGAAAATGGAGTGAGCTTGTGGTTGGTGCGACAGTAATCGGGACCCGCGCTCTATTCGTAGTGGGAATGAATGTGACGCGAAGGTTGCACGAAAACGCCTTACCACTGCAGACGGATCCGCCCTCCATACGTAGTTCAAGTCAATTGGGTGCGCGACGTGGCGATCACCCAACACGGTGTCACACCGGTGGTCGCAGGAAGGGAGTCGATGTTGCGCGTAAACCGCCCACAGTCATCACAGAGCTGGATGACGGCCTCCGCAAGTCCGTAATTTACCGACCTTCCCGTCTGAGGATACGATGTAACCCATCTGGTACAGCGTACCCCCGCCTCAGATGTGAATCTTGTGTAGCCAACTCAGGGCGCTGTAATCGGGTTTAACACAGTACCCCCTTCTTCCACTTCCTTCCCCCAATCAGTTTCGCGTTCTTTCCGCTCTCGCCCAATTCGAGCCCAACGGCAACAAACCGCCCGAGGCCGTTCAACCCAAGCGGTGTCTCCTTCCTCCCTCTCTGCGTCTATCTGTCTCTGCTGGCTGCCGCGGTCGACTATCCGGGTCTCCGTAACGCGTACATGGCGTCACCACCTCCAGCTCCCTTTACGCGTGTAACCGCGGCGGGGCGTCCGCTCAAGATCGCGCTTTCCCGCCGCCGGCAAATGGCGGCGTTTCCTTTCCCCTTGTTGCTCGTAGCAGCGGCGCTCGCGGTGGCGCCGGCGCGGGCGGCCGAGGACCAGCTGCGCATGCCCACGGTGCTCGAGTGCACGGCCTGCGACGTGCCGCCGGCGCTCGAGATCCCGTTCTGCGGCGAGTACGCCGCGTACTCGGCCTGCCGCACGGGCGAGTCCTGGCAGGCCATGGTACGTTCTCACGGGTTGCCTTGGCAGTGTGAGGACGCACAACGTCTAATGGGCTCTGCTGGATGTTGTGTATAGGATGTGGCGGCGCAGAGCGAGTACCAGACGCTGCTGAACGCGACCTCGGCGTCGGTGGGGACGGCGACCGCGGACTTTGCCGACTCGACCTGCGCGCGCACGCTGCGCCACGTGCAGTGCGCCAAGCATTTCAGCGTGTGCGAAATGGGCTCCGCGCAGAACCTGTGCCTCGGCAGCTGCTCGGCTGCGGTCGCCGCGAACTGCACGACGGCGCTTGGCAGTGCGAGCAATGTCGAACAGGCCAAGACCCAGGTCTGCGGCACCGCCAAGCAAGTAGTCGCGGGCGTCGCGAGTGACGGCAAGTGCTTTGAGACGACCTACGAAGGCCCGCAGCGTACGGCGTGGGTCATCGGCTTCGCGATCGCCGTGGTGTTTTCGTTCCTCGCCAGCGTCGGCATCAACCTGCAAAAGCGAGCGCTCAAGCAGAACGAGCTCAACGCCCACGAGCACAACAAAGAGCCGCTGCCCGCGTACCGCCTGCCGTTGTGGGTGATCGGATTTGTGCTCATCCTTGCCGGCTCTATCCTCGATTTTGTGGCGTTTGGCCTCGCCCCGCAGAGTTTGTTGGCACCGCTGGCGGCGCTCACGCTTGTGTGGAATATGGTTCGTTTTGCTCTGTCGGCCATGGGTGAGTTAGGATGAATCACTGACACTTGATACGATTTCCTTTCAGATGTTGGCACCGTGCTTCAACAAGGAGAAGCTCAGCAAGAAAGATATCGCAGCGACGCTCGTGATTTTTGCCGGCGCAACGATCGCTGTCGTTTTCGCATCACACTCGTCGCCGTCGTACAACCTGTCGATGCTGATGCATCTCTACACGGATCCACTCACGATCGCGTACTTCGGTGTCGTCGTCTGTTGCGTTGCGATCCACTATTTCATGATCCGGTTTGTTGAGGGGTTGAGTCTCACTAGCCGACGTCACCGTTTCATCCAAGTTGGTCAGCCTGTCGTGTGGGCGAAGATGAGACTGATCGGCTACGCGGGGTACGCTGAAACTCCGTGTGTTTGGCTCATTTCATGAACTGACAACAGATTGCTTCAATAGGCTTTCAGGAACTATGGGCGGTCAATCTGTACTCTTTGCCAAGTCAACCGCCGAGCTACTGAAGGCAGCGATCCACGGCGAAGACAGTATGTCTCACGTTCAGACGTACCTCATCGTGATCGCGCTCGTGAGCTGCTTGCTGTGCCAGATCCACTTTCTCAATTGTGGTCTTCTGCACTACGACGCGTTGTCAATCGTGCCCATTTACCAGGCGTACTGGATTATCAGTGGCGTGCTCGGCGGCGTGATCTATTTCCAGGAAATTCGCACATTCACCGTTCAGCAAGCGTGCATGTTTGTGGTGGGCATCACCACCACAATTTTCGGCGTCTACCTCCTCTCCCAGCGCCGCCCTGTGGCTCAGCAGAGTATGAAGCGCAAGTTGACAATCGATCGTGGCAAGAGTTTCTCCACCTCTGGAGAATTTACTCTCGACGGCACTGGAAAGAGTGGTCCGCTGCCTACCATGCTTGAAGTACCCGCCAAGCCCGAGTCTCCTCCTCGCCTTGATCCCAACATGCCGACAATCAACGAACATGAGAGTGAGCAAAGCACCACCGAAGACTCTGAAGGTGACGAAGAGAACCAGGACGGCAACGAAGATGGCTCGGAGGATGTGGTCAGCCGCCACGTCATTGACAACTACCTTGACATGTCCGCTACGATGGGCTTCACCGAAATCCTCACCGGACTTGGCTTCCAGAGTGGACCGCAGCGTATGCTTTTATCGAGACGGCCTTCTGCGCGCAACTTCGGGTACGTTCATGAGATTAGATGATGGTTGGTTTTATGGCTGACTAATGTGCCTTGCTCGTTAGCCACGGAGGTAATTCCACTCGCGCTCCTCATCGCCGAAGTGTTGATGACATTGAGGTCGGCCTTCCAGCGGCCACGCGCGAAACCATGCCGCGAGAGAAGGTGCCCAAGCGGCGGTCTATCACTTTCACGACCTTCCAGAACCAGAAGAAAGATCCACCGCCCGTATAGGAAGTTCTGCGTTGACTTCTTAGGATAGGATGCTCTACAAACATGCGCAGAGGCTCCATCGCACCTCTACGTAGTACACCTGGCAAGCTTTCTGCTAACAAAATGCCTGAATTGATATTTTATTTCCCAGTTTTCAGATGGACTGAATCGTGGTGAGTTCGGCAGGTAAATCCACGACCTGCACGTCTTCATTTTCGTCCACGCCGTCATCATCGTCGTGATCGTCGCCGTCTTCGCTATCTGGGCGATTAAGCGCAAATACGCGTCCCTGGGGGTTTGAAGCCGTGCGGCTGGCAGTTCGCCCAGTGCTGGTGCGCGCACCACCAACGCCGTTGAGAGTGCATATCACCATCAATGCCACCTCTGGATACCGACTGCTGCTTTAGCTCGCGACTCAGGTCCTCTACCGAGCGCTGGAGCGCCTCGTTCTGGATCGCGAGCTGGAGCAACATGCCTTACAGCAACTTCATGGTCTGGTCCGACGCCACGCTCGCCATGTCTTGCCGTCGTCAGTGAGCATAGCTGCTACTCCTGCTGCCAAGGCAACTCATCGGCCGCTTGCTGGGGTCTCGCTCAATGAGCAAGTCGCGGTCGCCGTGGCCCAGGCCGGCGACCAGCTTATCGCCGAGGCGCGTGGCCTTCCCGGCGAACAGTCGAGTGCTCTTGCTGACGACGTTCGACCTGGAGACTGCGTGGACGACCGAAAACCGCTTGAGCCGGTCGCTCAGGTGCGTTTTCCGAGCTGCGGGAAAGATCTTTCGCGCCACGCTCCCATTTCGCCCGGTAACCTTGTGAACGCCTACGCGGCAATAGTTGAAGGTCTCGAGCGGCGAGTTGAACTGGTCGTGCGAGTTGCGCAGCTGCTCGGCGTGGTCGAGTGCCTGGCGGTGTGCGTCGAAGATGACCGCGAGGAGATCACAAACACGTTCAGCACCAAAAAGCACGCGAAGCGCACCATCTCGATAGTCGAGTACGTGGCCGTCGCGGCAGCAGCGGTCGCAGCAGCAGCAGAAGTGTGGACATCGCGCGCGGGATTGAGCGGAACGACTCGACGACCAGGAACGCGCTCGCGTACCCGTAGAGCAAGATCGTCAGGCAGGCCGGCAGCGTGAGAAGCCTCGAGGCCGCAGGCCGCGAACTCGACCGTGCGCACGAACACGACGATGTGGGCGACCACGCGCAGCAGCAAGATGAGCGTCCACCATGAGAGTTATGTGTTGAGGCCCAACAGCGCCTGCGAGAGGCGGAACGCTTCGGCGAACGGCCGCAAGCGCACGTACGCGCTGGACGAGAAGAGCTGGAACGCCGACGGCCTAAAGAGCCGAAGCAGCCACGCGGTGAAGTACACGGCGAGGCTGAGCATCCGCAGCGCCGATCACTTGCGGCTGGACCACCGCAACGCGCTTCACCGTCGCCGGCGAATGGACCGGAGCGCGGCATCGGGCAGCAGGAAGTACGCGTAGAAGAGCAGCACGGCAAAGTTGCTGAGCGTCCAGTCGAGCTCGTCGTGGTGTAGCGCAGCATGACGTTGAAGAGGTTGACGTCGACCACGACGGCCCGCGTCTGCGCGTCCACGTACACGTTGTCGGCCAAGAACGCGAGCACGTCCATGGCCCGAGCTCTGTCGGCACGCGGCAGCAAGACCGAGAACGCCGGCGACGGCAGCGTCTTGCCGTTGGAGGCTTGCATGGACGAGAGAAACTCGTCTCGCTCGACCGTCGTGCTCGTGCCGTTGAACCCTTCGAATAAGAACACCGCCCCGGAGGCGCCGAACGGCTCAGTCGACTCCTCGTTGGCGTCGAAGTCGCCCTGGGGCGAGCCGTAGCACTCGACGTCGTGGCGTGCGCCGGTCTCGTCAGCCAGCGCTGCCGGCGCGTACGCCGAGAGTCGCTGTGTGCATTTTGTTCGTGCCACGCGCAGCTGGCCGATAAGAATCACGCCCACGACGCGGTTCGTGAGCCGTGGGTTGGCCTGGGTGGATATGGATGGTGTGGAGCTTGACCAGGAGGAAGACGGGAACGTCGCGGCGAGGAACGGGCCTCGCAGCCACGCGAAGAGCTCGTCCAGCGTCGAGATCGGGTCGAAGGTTCGCGTGGGCTGCGTGTCGTCAAATGCGCGCTCGTGGTCGCGTGGACGAGCTGGAAAAGGTGCTCGTTCGCGTGGCCGTGGTGGCAGCTCACCGTGTACACGACGAGGAACAGCACGTGGACCACGATATCGCGGATCTTGGCGCGGATCCGCGCCTGCCGCGTGCGGTGGATCAGCGACTCGGCGTACGTCCGCGTGACACGGCCCCCCCGCTAAAACTTTCACGTCGAAAGAAGCACAATATATCACAGGCACCACAGCCGCTTCATTTGCGAGGGTTTCAGCCTGCGCACACACCTAGAGAAACACTGACCGACGCCACGCTGTCCATACTGTGGGTTTTGGTTTGCCAACGCGACACAAACGCAGAGGGGCTGCGTTCGTCGGTACGACTCCTTCTCTTTTTCAAGATGTTACAGATCCGCGGACTCTACAATAGATTAACCCATTTAGAGCTTGAGCGGGCCGTGGTTCGGGAGGTACTTCTCGTGGTTGCCGTCCAGGTCGAGCGTGCCCTCGGCGCGCATCTTGGCGTACACGTCACGCTCGTACTTGGTGAAACCCCACTTCTTCGAGCCGAGCACCTTCTGGCGACCCGGGAACTTGAACTTAGCACGACGCAGCGCCTCGACGACGTGCACGCCGAACTGGTCCTTGGAGCGCACCGAGATAATCGGCTGGCCGATCTCCACACGGGCGGCGGTGCCCTGCGGCTTACCGTAAGCGTGACGCATACCGGTCTGGAGACGATCGGCGCCGGCGCACGAAAGCATCTTGTTGATACGCAGGACGTGGAACGGGTGGCAACGGATGCGCATGTGGAAGTTGTCCTTGCCGGCGTGCTTGTTCAGGTAACGGTTGGCGGCAATACGCGCGGCCTCGAGGGCCTCCGACGAGAGCTGCTCCTTCTCATCCGAGACAAGGTGGGCCACGAACGGGAAGGTGTCGACGGTCGCCTTCTTGTTGCCGACCTCGTAGATGCGGATCTTCGGGTCCGGCACACCACGGCAGTAGCGCGACTTAACGAACGGCTTCTTGTTCTGGAAACGGTAGCAACGAGCAGGACGGCGACCCATGGTGCTTGACGGAGTTGGCAAATGACCGGCGATCGGCTAGGTGCTGGCGCGACCGTGGGAACAGGCCGGAAGGCTCTGGCAGAACCAACCAACGCCAAGAAGAGCGAGTCCGAGCGGAGAGTATTTACGACTGATGGTTTTTACGTACAGCTATTTACAAAGACCCACACTCACACTTTGGAGCTGGTCACGATTGGACGAAACAAGTGTTGGATCAAGATGAAGGTTTTTGATTGGTTTAAAATAATAGAAGGATGATGTCATCATGGCTACACAGTCAAAGACCTCCTCGCAAGTTCAGGTGGGATCACGAATCATGCGATTCACGATGGAGTTCCTGCGATCACAGAGCTCTCCACTCCGTGGGGCCTATCGACGATCGTCATAGGGACGATCTATCCATGAACCTCTAGATCTGATGGACGGCGCCAGCGCTCTCGGGGGTACGTGCAAAATGCGGTATGGTCGAGGCCAGGTCGCAGCGCCTCGTGAGTTAGATGCAGCGCCCCGGGCCGTTCAGACATGACGAGACTGTGCGGGCGACCGGCGTCCTTTAGTGTCACTCGCTGAGGTACAATAAACACGCTTCTCCTTTTCTCGCCGAGGACATTCCCCCTTCGTACGTTGGTCTACAGCCACGAGTCTTGTCTGGGACGTTGGGTCCATCTCGCGATCAGGTTGGACAATCGCGACTCGTACAGATCGGAGCCGACACATGTAGTACAACCGCCAAAAGCTTGGACAACATTCAGCACTACCGTGCGCCACGGCTTCAACAGCACCAGTGGTAGAAACAGAGGCTCAAACAAAGTGTCTCACTTCTCCCTCAACTGCCCTGAAGCAATCGAAGAATCGGCGAAGCGCACGCAACCACAAACAGCTACAACGACAATGGACCCGATGGAATTCATCATACTCAAGGAGCTCTGCGCTGATGACCCCGCAGAGCAATGGTTGCTCGACTATCTGCTTGAAGACTCTTCGAGCGAAGGCGAAACAACGGTCGCGCCACCGAGAGCGTCCAAGCCCGAGCACGAGCCCAGGAAGAAGCGCGAATCTGAAGAGCCTTACAACAGACCTCGCCGCCGGCTCAGCGCACCGGCGAGAGCTCAGCGTACGAAGCCCCACGCGCAAGCTCCATCGTGAGCGAGCAACTCACGGCGATTCCTCGTCGCAAGTAAACCACGAAGACACGGAGAAGACCGCTAGCTACTAGTAGCATGCATGCGTCGAAAACACGATACGCAGCCTCTCTGTGCTGGTTATCGATACAAGCAGTCTTTCGGTTGCACCCACATCCCCGCTTACCGTGCTTCACGACCCGTGCGAGGTCGTCATGTGCAGGGGTTACACTGCTACTGCTGTTGATCTTGCGTGCCCCTCACCAAATGTAGCCATCGTACTCGCTAAGTTCGCATCGCTCCTCATGTGGTCCACAGATGGTAACAGAGTGATGGTCCCTGTGCCACGACACCAGTCACCGCAGGCATCCACAAGGACGACCAGAAATGCTGCGCCACTCGCGCCGCGTGCTGCGGCTGCGCGGCCGCCCGTTGGCCGCGGCACCGCGCGCTCCGTGGCTACGTGACGACGCGTGTGCTATCCATCCGCCCGCGTCCGCGCTGTTCTCGTCCAAGAGCGCCGGCGGCGATGACGCGGGCCACGCGGACGCGCGCGCGATCACGCCCGCGACGCTCGGCACGTGGATGACGACGCACCTCGAGACGCTCGAGCCCACGCGCATCCGCAACTTCAGCATCGTCGCACATATCGACCACGGCAAGTCGGTACGTTTGTGGGTCCATAGCGAGGGCAGACTGTAGACTTCTCCAGACTGACAGGGACGTGGGTAGACGCTCGCGGATCGGTTGCTCGAGATCAGCCGCAACATCACCAAGCGCGACCGCGACAACGCGCAGCACATGGACAACCTCAAGGTGCGGCAATCGGCTAATATATGCACTGGCTGTGGCGCTGGCCTGAATGATACCTGACAGCTGGGCGTCGTGTACGTAGGTGGAGCGCGAGCGCGGCATCACGGTCAAGGCGCAGACCGCGTCGATGGTGTACGTCGACGAGGCGCAGCAGCAGACCTACATGCTCAACCTTGTGGACACACCGGGCCACGTGGACTTTAGCTACGAGGTCAACCGCTCGCTGTCGGCCTGTGAAGGTGTGCTGCTGCTCGTGGACTGTTCGCAGGGCATCCAGGCGCAGACGCTCGCGACCTACTACGCCGCGAAAGAGCGCGGCCTCAAGGTCGTGCCGGTGCTCACGAAGATCGACATGCCGCACGCGCAGCCCGAGGACTCGATCTTGAGCCTCTCGAGTCTACTGGACGTGGACCCGGACGACGTGCTGCTCACGTCGGCCAAGAGCGGCGTCGGCATCCTGGACGTGCTCCCGGCCGTGGTGGAGCGCCTGCCGCCCCCGACGGCGGACCCGTCGGCGCCGCTCAAGTGCCTACTGGTGGACTCCTACTACGACGATTACCGCGGCATCGTCTGTCTAGTCAAGGTCATCGACGGCTCGATCGCGCCCGGGGACAAGATCATGAGCTCGCACCAGAAGACCAAGCACGAAGTGCAAGAAGTCGGCGTGCTGCTGCCGCACCGCCACAAGACCAACGGACTGTACGCCGGCCAGGTGGGCTACGTGATCGCCGGCATGAAGACCACGAGCGAGGCCAAGGTCGGCGACACGTTCCACAAGGAGAACGCGCCCGTGGAGCCGCTCCCGGGCTTCCAGGAGGCGCGCAGCATGGTGTTTGCGAGTATGTACCCGACCGATGAGTGCACGTTCGAGGACCTGCGCACGGCCATCGAGAAGCTCACGCTGAACGACGCCAGCGTCACGGCGCAACAGGAGACGAGTGGCGCGCTGGGCATGGGCTTCCGCTGCGGCTTTCTGGGGCTGCTCCACATGGAGGTGTTTCACCAGCGGCTCTCTGACGAGCAGAACGTCCAGGTTCTTGTGACCGCGCCCATGGTGCCGTACACGGTGATCGACCCGCAGGGCGATTCGGAGGTCGTGGAGACGCCCGGCGCGTTCCCGGACTCGACCAAGTACTACCAGGTGCTCGAGCCCATGGTCGAGGCCTCGATCATCACGCCGGCCGACTACCTCGGCACGATCCTCGCGCTCGCCAAGGAGAAGCGCGGCGTGCAGACCAACCTCGTGTACATCGACGACGGCCGTGTGATCGTCACGATCGACGTACCGTGGCAGGAGGTCGTGACCAACTTTTACAACGAGCTCAAGACCGTCTCGTCCGGCTACGGTGCGTGCGTGCGGGAACCCCTGGCTGGGAATCATCCTCTAACTGCGCCTGTATGTGTCTCCCTATGTAGCCACGCTCAACTACCGCGAGATCGAGTCGCAGAAGGCCGATATCGTCAAGGTGGACATCCTGATTAACGGGAAGGCGCTCGACGCGCTCTCGTTCGTCTGCCACCGCAGCAAGGTACGCGCTCCGCTCGAGCAGCGGCACGATTTCCCTGGACGGTCTCCACTCATTTTGATGTGTGTGGATTTTTCTGGTGCGTAGGCGACGGTGGAGGGCCGCGCGTTGTGCGTCAAGCTCAAGAAGGTCATCGACCGGCAGCAGTACGAGATCTCGATCCAGGCGTCGCTCGGCGGCAAGATCTTTGCCAAGGAGCGCATCGCGCCGTACCGCAAGGACGTGCTCGTCAAGTCGGGCAAGAACGTCGGCGGCGGTGATGTGACGCGCAAGAAGAAGCTGCTGGCCAAGCAGAAGGAAGGCAAGCGCCGCATGAAGACGGTCTCCAACGTCGCGCTCTCGCAGGACGCGTTCTGGTCCGTGCTCTCCAAGTAGGTAGAATCAACACACAATAGAGATGAGATGACCACACACAACATACATACTACCATCAGTACTTCGCTCAATCATGTATCGCATCTATTCATTGTTTCTTGCTTTCGGCTATCATGCAAATGTTTTTGTGAGGATTTCAGTATACCGGCACGCCAGTCTTCACTCCGACTATTTGACTTTCCGTGCGTCTCGCGCCACAGAGATGGATACCACGATCGTAATCTCCATCACGATGGAGCCAAAACGCCGACAAAACGCACGCTTGAGCTGACAGCACCACACGACCCGACCCGCAACCTGAGCTTGGACCCGGACCATCCATGAGCTGCACAACGATTCTTGCGCCTTGCGCGCCCCGAAGCGCATGAGTGTAAGCGCACATCGGCATGTCATCGTCGACAATACCACGCGATGCGATGCGACGGCTCGATAGCAGCGGTAACTGCAGTACCAGTAGTAGGAGTAGGAGCAGTAGTAGCAGCAGAAGCAGAAGTAGCTGTACCGTAGTAGCAGAAGTAGCAGTCGCAGTAGTAGCAGTACTTGTAGCAGCAGTAGCAGCACCAGCAGCAGAAGCAAAAGCAAAAGCTCGCCAGACTCGCCTCTCCGACGTGTCTGACTTGTCTGACTCGAACTTGTATCTTGCAGCGGTGGTGACTCATTCGCAGTCCCACCCAGCACCTTGCAGGCGTGGCGACACGTCCATATCCTTCTCGAGCCGCCCTTTCGGTTCGACTCGATTGGATTGCGTCGGATTGCATTGGATTCGGCTCCATTCGGTTCAACTATCAGGCTTCGGGCGTGGACCTTTCCTTCCCTCCACGATATACCACCAGTCACACACACATGCATCGATCGGTCAGTGTGCGCTAGCCGGCACGAGGAGCCGCCTCTGATCACATCGAACATCCACTGAGAGCAACCACTCTCAGCGAGATGCGAGCGACTCTGAGCAGTCCCACCCGCGATACCCCAGCCAGCGACAACACCGTTCGTTCGACGCACGTTGGTCCCCCGGTCGTCCTCGCCCTTCGTCTACCTTCTTCCGACTTGATTCTCTGTCGCCATACTTTGCGTTTCGCACTGCTTGTTGTTGTTGATGATTGTGGTGCTGATTCTTGTTGCTGGCTGCTGCGCTCGGCGCTTGTTCATATATGATTGTTCTTGCTGTTGCTGTTGCTGCTGCTCTTCTCCTTCTTCTTCTTGTTCATGCTGCCGCTGGTGCTGCGTCACTTGCCGTTCACACTGCCATCAGTCGCATTCACTACCACTATCGACGTCGACATCGACATCTACATCAACGTCAACATCCCTTCGTGGCCAGTCTCGGTTGAATCGCTCATTCGTTGTAGATAATCCGTGGTCCTTGAACTCGTCGGCTTGGTCATCACATAGCCGCATCATGCCGTCGGCCACAAGCCGCGGCACTGGGGCTTGCTCGTCTTCATTGTCTGGCGTCGTACTTAAACCTGCATTCTTGTCGGGGTTCGTTCGCCCCTCTTCGTCCGTCTTGATTCCATCCATCTCCAAGCCTTCTGCCGCCAAGGTCACTTCTTCTTCCTCTTGTTTTCTCTTCGTGGCCACTAATTGCGCCAGGCGCGCACTTGCGACGAAGCCTTCACCGCACGATGGCCCGGGCGCGTGCGTGCAGTCGTTGGGGCGGTGGCTGTGCCCGACACGGAGCCTCTGGTGGTGGTCGTCGTGGCTGTGGCTGCGGATGCCGCCGACACCGACGCGGCAGGTGCAGTCAAGAGGGAACGGGGGGCAGCATTCGCGACGGCAGCTGGCTTCACTGGCTTCATCTTCGCGGTCTTGACCGCCGGCGTCTTGGACTTGTTGTCCCGCATTGCAGATGCAGATGCAGACGTCGCGGGACGCACCATCGCCGGTGCCAATGCGGCCGAAGCCGCCGTAGCGGTCACAGTCGGCGACGGCAACGGCAGCGGGACTGGACGGGCTTGGGGCAGCGGCAGCGGACGGACTGGAGCTAATTCGGGTTCGTACGCCACTCGTGGAGCGTGTTGTCCGACACGCACATTGAACTTCGGCGCGGGAATCTCCGACTGCTTCGCCGTCGTCCGAGTCGTCGTCTTGGCTGTTGCCTTCACCGGCATCTTGACCGAGGTCTTCGTCTTGCTCTCGGCCGTGACTGTGGGCGCTGTGGGCGAGCCCATCGCGACATCATCGTTAGTGGTGCTGGTCGTCACCTCCTGTAGTGGGCTGTCGAGATCGGAGCCAACTTCTTCGCCACCAGGCCACAGCAAAACCGCCTCCGCCTCCGTGACCACCAGCGAGTCGAAAGCGTCGTCCTCGTCACTGTCGGTCTCTTCCTCCGTGTCTTCGTCGGTGCATTCATCGATGTCAACGTCCGTGTCGGCGGGAATGACCGTCGCCTTGCCAAACGAATGATGCAACTCCTTCACGGCCGACGGCGAGGTCGAGGACGACGAGTAAGTCTTCATCGCGTTGACCGCAGCCACCGCCGCCGCTGCCTCGTCTTGAGCGAGCTGCAGGGCCTCGCGCGGCGCCAACACCTCGCGATCGCGCGCCGCGAGCTTGGCAGACATGGCTGCCGCGCGTGCCTCGGCTTCCCACATATAGTGCGACGCGCGCCCGAGCTCGTTGCCCACCAGCGTGGCCTGTGAGACCGCCGTGCCGTTCATGAACTCCACGGTCTGCGAGAGAACCGCGAGATGCTGCTTGAAGTCCCAGTACCGCCCGAGAATCACGGCGTCCACCGAGACCTTGTTGTTGTTCTTGGTAGCATTAGCATTCACATCGGCCGCCGCGTCTGCACGGGCACCGGCAGCCGCCGTCTGCGTGGCCTTCACCGCCGCCGCAATCGCCGCGACCATCGACGTCGCCGCGTGACGCACCTCTTGCATGTGCGAGCTGACGCGGGCGGCGCCCACGAGCGCGTCGCCGTGCGTCGTCTGGATCAACTTGGCCGCATACGGCACGTACATCGCCGTCGCGGCGCAGCGCATGCGCGCCGCCTCGTAATCGCTCTGGCTCTGGCTCTGCTCACAGTCGCGGGCGCGGACGTGGACGCGGGCGGCCGCTGCTTGGTCTACTTCTTCGTCGGCTTCCTTGGACTCTTCGTCTTGGTCGTCCTTGTTGTCGTTGTTACGGCCACTCGGCACCGCGGCGCGGTGGAGCGCGGCCGCGAGCACGTCCAACGGGTGCGGCTCGCGCATCTTGGCCGGCGGCGCCGTCGTCGTCGGCGGCATCCGCGCCTTCACCTTGGCCTTCGCGGCATGCGCGTCGGTCTTCGCGGCATGCGCGTCGGTCTTCGCGGCATGCGCGTCGGTCTTCGCGGTGGTCTTTGCGGTCGACGTCGTGCTCGCGGCCGACGCAGACGCCGGCGCCGGCGCCGAGAGCGAGACGTCCGAGCCGGCCGGCGGCGTCATCGCCGTCTCCTCCGCGACGGCCGGGGACGCTGGGGACGCCGAGGCCGCCGGGGACGCTGGGGACGCCGGGGCCGCCGGCGACGCCCGCCCAAGCGCCTGCTGCTCGTTGATCTTCTTCATCGCCATCATCGTCGCCGCCACCATCACCGTCGCCGTCGCCGTCATCGCTCGCATGGGCGACACAGGCACAGTCACAGTCGTCACCATGGTCGGTCGCTTCTCGGCGGCTTGGCTGCTTCGCTTCTTCGCTTGGTCGTCTGGGAGTAAATCGCAGACTGACGAGCCGAAACACCAAGCACCAAAAACCAAACGCCTAACGCTGGGACGGGGCGTTGAGGGAGGTCAAGACCCATCAATCATGTGAGAGAAATGTGGCGGCCGGGAGAACGTTCGAATGTTCGATCCCCACCGTCGGCCGTATATCGAGAACGGGTCGTGTACGCACTGGGAAGATGCGTGCGGGTGACGTTTAGACGTAGAGACGCACGCGCTGGGGGCCCACGTGGGCGGCGCAGGCGCCGGCGCTCGAGTGTACATGTTGGTTGACCATGTTTCCCCTGGCGTTGAGTTTGTTTCCGATAGGTGTTGTTTTTCCGCCCTGTTGTTTTTCGAGTCTGTGGTGTTTGTCTTGGTTTTTGTATGAAGTGAAAATTCCGACCATCACTCTGACGATTCCCTATCCTGAGTGGCAGCATGGACTGTAGCGCCGGAGCTCTGCTCCGGTGGAATCTCTCAGCGGCAACGACATCGACGATGTCGAGGTCGCGTCGACAGACTCATGAACAAAAACCGTGCTACAAAGTAACTGCTGTAAGTGGGCAAGTGCGCATTGGCGTCGAATCGTTAGCGTGGGGCGTCAGCATACTCCCACGGAAGCTGTCGCTGCTATCGCGAAGCATACCCGGTGGGCGTGGGAACAGCAGGCTACAGGGCGCCGGATCGCGCTTGGTGTTAGGATGAGATTGATATATTTTGTTTTGCTTTTCAGTGAGATCTATTGGAGTGCGTGAAACGATAATATTGAAACCAAGTTCATCCAGCGGACATGGGTAGTAGTGGTGATTCGGGTGGCCGTGGAGTGGATACTGGGTCGGCTCGCTACGCTCGCTGTTGGGCAGGAGCCTCGCCGACCTCCGCTTCGCTCCGGTGGCTCGAGACCAGATTGCACATTCAACGAGTGGTTGCGGGTCCGCCGTTTGCCGCTTGCAGGACCCACGCCCGCAACCTCCGCTTCGCTCCGGTGCTAGCGCGCGGGCCCCCCTGCTAATCGCGGCACGGCTCCCGCTGATGGTTCATCAGTCCATCGGCGCCGGCGCACTCACGAACTGCGTACCTGGACCGCCGCGGGCCGCGCCGACGTCGCGCGTACTTCATTGCTCGATCTATTGGACTTCCACCCCCGTGTCACACGAAAGCTGGAGCTTGCCCGAGTCCGCAGGCGTCGGGTACTACATTTTCGCGACCCACTCGTGGAGGATCTGCACGCACCGCGGCGACAGCGCCGAGGCTCGGCTGAAATGCGTGTCCGCGTGGGTACCGTCGCTGTCGACGCCCTGAGGCGCCATCTCATGTACGAACTTGCGATGCGCATGGCGTCAATGTTATGTCGTGTGGTCGAAAAGGAGACGGCCCGCACGACGCACAGCGGGTTCGGCGGCGAGTACGCGCAGGCGTGTACGGCTGGTGCAGCTGCTGCTGTGGATACAAACGAGGCGGCCGCACGCTCAGGCGCCGGTGCGCCGGTGCGCAGGGGCTTCCGGCAGCAAATTGGTGGAGGATCACATGGCGCAGCGGCTACGCGCCGTCGTCGCGGTAGCCCATTGGCGGCGGCGAACAGCGCGCCATGGCCGCTGCCGGACACGCCGACGCCCGGTGTCTTGTCGTAGTCCACCGCTATCTGCAGCTGGCACGAGTGCTCGCAGCGCATCATGGACTTCCGAACTATCGTCATCACTTGGCCCCTGTTGGTCTGTGCTGGCCACGCGCGGTCGCCCTCGACACGGCCGTGACAAACGCCTTCAACTTCAACTACATTCCTCCTAGAACCGTTCCTGCCCTTTCAAACGCCCTGACGATTCCCTATCCTGAGTGGCAGCATGGACTGTCACTATTTAGCGATTGATCCAGTTGCAAGAGTGAGCCAACCAGCTATGGAGGTTGTACCCCGCTTGATCGTATAATACGTGGGAAGCAGACAAGAAGTGAATCGAATCTGTAGACGGCAAGAGTAGGGTCTGGGGAGGTGGTCTATGATGAGCTGCAGCCAGTAATACAAGCTCCCGAGGCGTGTGCTATCGCTGTGAAAGTCTCACTTAGCCTTGGCAAAGTCCTCCTTCATGAACGCGAGCGCCTCGCCGACGTCCTTGACAACCTGGTACGCGACGTGCTCGTCGTGGTTGTGCGGGCCTTCGTGCATGCCCGTGAGCGTCAGAATCGACTTCCAGCGGCCGCCGACGGCGTTCGCGCCCTTGATGTCCGTGGCCGGGTTGTCGCCGATCATGTAGATGCGCTCGACATTCGGGTGCTGCTTGTCGATGAGCGACTCAGCGTACGCGTACGATGTTGACTCGGGCTTGCCGAACATGGTCTGGTCCAAGTGGTGGCCCGTCGTGCGGAAGTACAGGTCCTCCATGACGGCGCGGAAGGCGCCGGCGCCGTAGCGCGGCAAGTGGAACTCACCAACGTACTGGAAGTCCGAGCAGGCCGAGTACAGCGGAACCTGAGACAACAGAGCGCAGAGAGATGGTGAGACGTCTGTGAGGGGGAGGCTGGTCCGAGAGGAAACGTACGTGCTGCTTCTCGGCGTTCTTGCCGAGTCGGCCCTCTTGCGAGCAGAGCACGTCCATGACGATCTGCAGCTCACGGCCCCAGTAGATCGGATCAATCAGCACGAACACGGCTCCGAACTGCTCCTTCTCGAAGCGACCGCCGTGCGGGATGCCCTCGAGCTTGATGTCCGGGTACATGGTCGGGAAGTGGTTGTGCAGCTGGCCGACCGTGACGACGTTCTTGAAGCCGTAGTTGGTCATGACCTGGTGGATGTCGTCGCAGTCCTTGCCGACCGCGAGCACGAGGTCGTCGCCGTGCTTGTCCACGAGCGTCTTCATGGGCGTGTGGCTCATGCACAAGATGTCGGTCGCGATCTCCGTGCCCAGGATCTGCGAGACCTGCTTGGCCTTCTTGTCCTCCGGGTACCCGCCACCGTTGGTCATGATCGCGAACGGGATCTCGCTCTTCTTGAGGTCCTCGATCACGGCGCGCGCGCCGGGGATCGCCTTCTTGCCGCGCAGCAGCACGCCGTCCACGTCAAAGACCACGCCGAAGGTCGCCGCGTTGGACGAGAAGCGGCGCGTCGCAGACAACGCAGGAGCGCGCAGCGACGCCGACGCGCGGAGCGAGAGCGAGCGGAGAACGGTCATTGTGGCGAATCCAGAAGTCGGCTTGAACGAGCGCGGGGAGGTAGGTACGCAGCGCCGGAGGAAATCGCCGCGGTACGAGCGATGAGGCTCGTCCGTTCGGTTGGGTGCCACATCACGCATTCAGCCACAGGACGAAATCTGGTTGATAATGTGACGCGAAGGTTGCGCGAAGCACTTCAAGGTCGGCTCGAATAGTGGGCTCTACGTTCGAGCGGTGTGATTGGTGAAAATGGAGATGGACAGAGAGGAGCCAAGATACTGATTTACTGATTGTCCAACCACGGTCAGTGGAACGAAAGTCAACTCCGTCTAGGTCAGGCAAAGTTGACAAAAAAAGGTGTACATCGATACTTTACTGCTCCACGACGCGTAACATTTTCCTTGTTTTGACGCAACCACAAATAATGCGTCCTATATTGGGAAGTGAGCTCTTCGAATGCGCAAACGGTGGGTCGCGTCACAGCACCGGCGGAACCGAGATCGCAAACGCGAGAAGACACACCCCATCGCGCAAACACCGCCGCCGCCGCCAAGAGGCGTTCCCTTCGCTCCCTCTTGGCGCCTTGGCGTGAACCTCCACGCTCTCACAGCAACGCACAGCTCCCCTCACTCGCCAAGATGCAGACTCCCACGCAAGAACCGTCGTCATCCCCCGCCGCCGCCGCGCCGGCCGGGCGCCGCCGCCCCATGACGCTGCCTGAGAAGATCCTGACCAACTGGGCCGTCGGGCTCAAGGACCCGTGGGTCGAGCCCGGGCAGATGCTGTGCGTCAAGTCGCAGTGGACGCTCGCGTGCGAGATCACATGGAAGTCGATGGACAAGACCTACAACGACATGGGCCGCCCGCGCATCTGGCGCAACGACCGCTTCTGGCTCGCCGTGGACCACACGGTGGACCCGCGCGTGAACCACCAGGCCAAGCAGCAGATGATGATCAAGGCCTCGGAGGACTTTGCCAAGGAGGCCGGGCTCACCAACTACCAGCCGCCCAACACGACCATTCTCCACACCGAGTTCTACCGCCAGCGCGCGCAGCCCGGCCAGATCGTCGTCGGCGCCGACAGCCACAGCTGCAGCACCGGCGGCCTCGGCGCGTTCGCGATCGGCCTCGGCGCCGCGGACGTGCTCATGCCCGTGGTCACGGGCGAGACCTGGATCAAGGTGCCTGAGACCGTCAAGATCGACTTTGTCGGCGCGCCGCCGTTCGGCATGGGCGGCAAGGACGTCATGCTCTACACGCTCGGCCAGCTCAAGTGCAACACGGTCGCCACGGGCCGCTGCGTCGAGTGGGGCGGCAACATCGCCGCGCTCTCGTGCGACGCGCGCTTCGCGATCAGCAACATGTCGGTCGAGTTTGGCGGCATCGCCGGCGTGTTCGCCGCCGACGGCCGCACGGCCGCGTACATCGCCAAGCGCGACTCGCACAACACCGACGGGATCTACTTCCGTGCCGATCCGGACGCGCACTATGCCGACAAGTTCGAGATCGACCTCAACGGGCTCGAGCCGCAGGTCGCGCTCCACCCGTCGCCCGACAACGTGCGCCCGGTCAAGGAGGTCGCCGGCACCAAGCTCGACGGCTGCTTCATCGGCGCGTGCACGACCGCCGAGGAGGACCTCGTGCTCGGCGCGCTCGTGCTGGAGGCCTGCATGAAGCAGGGCATGGTGCCTGTCGCGCGCGGCCAGCGCCGCGTCACGCCCGGCAGCCAGCTGATCATCAAGAAGCTCAAGGAGCACGGCCTCATCGAGGTGTACGAGAAGGCGGGCTTCACGGTCGGCGCGCCAGGCTGCAGCTACTGCCTGGGCATTGCTGCGGACGTCGCGGGCGAGGGCGAGGTGTGGCTCAGCTCGCAGAACCGCAACTACCGCAACCGCATGGGCAAGGGCTCGATCGGCAACCTCGCGTCCGCCATCACCGTCGCGGCCTCGAGCTTCAACATGGAGATCACGGACCCGACGCCGTTCCTCAAGCACATTGACGTGGACAAGTTCTACGCCGCCGTGCCGCAGGCCGAGAACGCGCCGTTCACGATCAGTGAGCCGCAGCCGGAGCTGCCCTCGGCCGAGGACGCTGCCAGCGACGCCGCCGACAGCGCGGCGGCCGCCGAGCCGCTGGGCACGCTCGCGGGCCAGATCAAGGGCCGCGCGCAGGTGTTTGGCGACAACATCGACACGGACGCCATCTTGCCCGGTGAGTACCTGATCGAGAATGACGTCGAGAAGCTGGGCAAGGTCGCGTTCCTCCACACGAATCCGGACTTCCGCGACAAGGTCACGAACGGCCAGAACATCGTGGTGGCCGGCCACGGCTTTGGCTGCGGCTCCTCGCGCGAGCAGGCCGTCACGTGTCTCAAGGGCGCAGGTGTGCAGGCCGTGATCGCGCGGTCGTTTGGCTACATCTTCTCGCGCAACTACCAGAACTTCAGCTTGATGGGCATCCCGCTTCAGGACGACCGCTTCTACGAGCTCGCGACCGAGGACGCGGAGATTACGATCAACATGAAGGGCCGCACGATCGAGGTCGGCGGCGAGACTTTCCGCTTCAACATGTCGCTGTTCGAGGAGCGCCTGCTCGCCGGCGGCGGCATCATGCCGCTCTACAAGAAGTACGGCAACCGCCTCTTCCGAGTGGCGGTGCAGGACCCGCAGGACGAGGGCGCCTCGTCGTCGGGTGGCTGCGGCAGCGGTGGAGGAGCCAGCAGCGGCGGTGGCGGCTGCGAACCCAAGGCCCCGACGGCCCCCGTGGCAGCGGCCGGCGGCAACGACCTGTCGTGGTAGGCAACTGAAAACCAACAGGCCCAGTGTAGTAGGAGCCAATACCAGTGGCGTGTGCGTGAAGGTTGGGAAACGAAGAGATAAATTATTGTTTTGCCAGTCGCGCCTTGATCCGTTGCCGTCACACAAACACGAGATCCGCAAATAGACGTTCCACAAACGATGGATGGGTACAGTCTCCGATAAGAGCGACTGCTTTTGTTCTGTCCGGTCTACCTCGGCTGATTGTCAGCCCCGCACCACGCTCTGAGCTCGTCTTCTTATGCAAGGGAGGAAGGGAGCTACGTCGACGCACCCCGCAGCTCCTTTAACCCACAGGAGTCGCACATCATCGTAGATGGCGCTGCCGCCGGCGACCACGCCGCCTCGGCTCCCTCCCAATGGAGATGGCGGCCGGGCGACGGTCAAGATCCCACCGGACTGGCTCCACGAGCCGCGGTTCACCAAGCGCTCGGAGCTCTACGATGCGCGTCGAGCCGATATGAAGCAGCTCGCGCTGGAGAAGACGCGCGCGTCTCCATATTTTGATCTCAAGTTTGCGCGTACGGAGGCGCTTTTCCGCGATGTGTACCGCAAGAACGGCGTGCAAGACGTGCTCAACAAGGCCGGGCCCTTCGACGCCTCGCAGTTCCACCCACGCACGATAGCGAGCGGCTCGCCGACTCGATCCGCCATGCTCGAGCGACGGGCAACGGACCGGCGGCTTGAGAGTCTTCAATTTGAACCGCCTGAGATCATGCGCCTGCGCGATATCCCGAAGCCGGGTGCACCTGACTTGCAGAGCTGGTGGACTAAAGTCGTTGGTTACGTGGAGGATCCGTCGCCTATGATCGAGAACTCGCTGCGGCTTCAGCTAAGCCCTTCGCGCCGCACACTTGGGGCCATTGACCCGGCGAAGCAACGGTCGCCGACGTCGGTCGACGGGCGGCGACGCGTGCGAGAGGACAAGGCCCAACTCGCGGGCAAGATCACGCAGATCTGTCACACGGTACCCGACAGCTATCGCGGCGAGGACCATGTGGACGAGAGCGTGATCATTCGGGCACCGGATCTGTATGCTCAAGAACGGGTACGTTGCCGGCGGATGTTTGTGGTTGTCGTCACAGCTCAACTCACCTCATCGTTCGTGATGTACTGCAGCGACACGGCGGCGGTAGTGGCGGTGGTGGAAGCCGCTCCGAGTCGCCGCTCATGGCAGCCGTTTCTCCCATCAAGCCCTCTCAACTGAGGGTACGCTTGCTTTTCTCGCCATGATGAGTAAGCCTGTGTTGCTCACGCGTCGCCTTTGTTTCGCGATAGTCCGTGAAGCGTTCGCACCGCCACATCGAGAACTTGTTCATCGCGAGCACAAATCAGCGCGCGCTGTTGGATCAACTCAAGGCTGCGTCACCGCCGTCATCGTCGTCGCGGTCACCGACACCACCGGGATATTCACCCCATGAAGGTTGCGATGGTTTGAGAAGCCGCTCGGGTAGCTCCTTCGCGCCACTGGCATCGACCCCCGACTATCGCAGCACCATCCGCTGCGGTGGCTTTGCCTAAGCGAACTGCTCGGACCCGCAAAGAGATGGATGGATAGAAATCAATCACCAACAAGCTTGAGGGCTTCTGACATGCATATACGGGGTCGGCGATCAGCGCGTACACCTCTAATCGTCGCTGTGCGCGTTGTTCTGCTTCCAGTGCTCCATCCACTGGGCGATGCGCTCGATGTTGTTCTCCATGTCCTCGACCGTGCGGCTCTCGAGCTCCTGGACGATCTCGGTCGCGTAGCTCTCGTGGGCCTCCTGGAGCACGACCTGCATGATCTCGCACTCGACGTTCTCCGTGACTTTCTTCTCCGAGTACCCGCGCTTGACGAGGCGGTCGAAGAGCGTCGTGTTGTCCACACGCAGCACGATCACGAGGTCGAACCAGCGCTCCGGGAAAAAGTCGCACGTGTGGAAGTCGACGATGCGGCCGCCCTCGGCCATGATGTCCTCGAGCTCGTCGCAGACCTTGTCCTCGTCCAGGATGAAGCAGTCGAACTCCTCGTCGCGACCGTTGTGCAGGTCGCGCTCCTTGACGAGATCGCCCACGTTCACGTGCTGGAGCTCCGTGCGCGACTACAGTAACCCAAGACAAAGGTGAGCTCGTCGCGTCCGGCCCAGGAGCTCTTTTCGGTTCCAAGAGGAATGCTTCCTGTGGACGCCACGTACCGCGAGCATCTCGCACATGGTGGTCTTGCCCGTGCCGGGCGTACCGGTTACGAGGATGTTGGGCAGGCGGCGCGTGGTCATGGCGGCGGCAATGGCGATGAGATGCAAAGCAAATGGCGGTGTTGGTGGTGAAGCGCTCCAAACTGACGCGCGGGGTTAACCGACAAGTTAACCGTGTGTGGTGATATTTGACAAAACGTGGGTACCGAAGCTGTAGCCATCCAAAGCCCCAAACGGCTGGCCAGTGGGACGAACCCAAAAAGCCACACAAAGAGTCGAAGGCACCGTGTTTTGGAAATTTGATCACCCTGTTCCGACAACTCTCGTTGTTCAACGCATGTGGCGAACAGACACCAAGCTATTTCAGCCAATAAAAGGGCTTAAACTAGATCAGCCCGCATTTACAGCCAATAATACTGTCTCGAGTTGCCCTGTCTGTTCCCCTGCGAACAGCTCCGTCCCTCTCACGAGATCGACCTACGCAAACGCACCGCACCCGCGCCGCACTGCTGCTCAGTCGCTCTTCATCTCTCAAACCACGGAAGCTTCCCCTGTTGCCCAGCATGACCTACGGCACGACCTCGGGCGCGGGCGGCGACACGGCGCACGCGCTGCTGCCGTCGTACTCGCCCAGCGTCGCGCGTGCGACGCGCAACTCACAGAACCGCAGCTTCGGCGACGGCGCCGCGGCGCCCGGCTGGCCCGCGACCTTCGAGGAGGGTGCTGACACGCTCATGAAGTCGCCCGCGGCGGCCATGGGCTTCGCCGAGCCCGCGGGCTTTGGCGAGCGTGCGCACATCCTCGCCGAGGAATTCGGCGAGCTGGGCAAGGCCGGCGGCCACGGCCACCACCACATGGGCACGAGCACGTTCAACGAGGCCGTTTTCAACGCGATCAACGTGCTGCTGGGCGTGGGCGTGCTCGCGAGCCCGTTCGCGCTGCGCTCGAGCGGCTGGCTCATCGGCGTGCCGCTCTTCTTCTTCTTCGCGCTCACGACCAACCACACCGGCAAGCTGCTGGGCAAGTGTCTCGACTACCAGGAGGGCATGACGGTACGCATTGGTAGCGCTCGTGGAAAGGAATGCCGGTGTATACTGATGGTGTGGTGTGTTTTGAATGCCTCTAGACGTATCCGGACATTGGCGAGGCCGCGTTCGGTACCAAGGGTCGCATCATGATCAGTGTCATCTTCTTCACGGAACTGTTCACGGCCTGTACCATGTTTGACATCCTGAGTACGTTTCTCACGGGGGGACGTTTGCTGACCGATTCGGCCTGACTCACATTTGCATCTCTGCGTCCTCTCCGTTAGTTGGTGACACGCTTGCGGCACTTATCCCCGGTTACACGTCGCCGCAGCTCATGATCGCAGCGTTCTTGGTCATCATGCCCACACTGTGGACGTCACACCTGTCGATGCTCTCGTGGTTCAGCCTGTTGGGCGTCATGTCGTCGATGTTCTGCCTCTTCTCGATCTTCTACATCGGATTCGCGATCGACACGTCGGCGCCCGGGTACACGGCCGGCAGCCTTTTGGAGCCGCAGCCCATGGAGCTGCTCGCTGACGCCGACCGCATCCCGCTCACGATCGGGCTCACGATGGTCGCGTTCGGCGGCCACTCGGTCTTCCCGTCCATCTGCAGCTCTATGGCTGACCGTACCTTGTACCCGCGCGTGCTCGACATCGCGTACCTCGTGACCGTGGGCGTCTACGGCGCGATCGAGATCGGCGGGTACATGATGTTTGGCACGAGCACGACCAAGGAGATCACGCTCAACCTCATCGCCGTGTACCCGGGCACGCTCATGCAAATCGTGATCTGGATGATCGCGTTCAACCCGCTCAGCAAGATCCCGATCTCGGTGCACCCGATCGCGCTCTCGGTCGAGGAGCTGCTGCTCACGCCCGAGGAGATGCGCCACGAGACGCCCCGTGTCAAGGTCTACCGCGCGTTCATCCGCACGAGCATCGGCATCGCGACGCTCTTTTGCGCGCTCTTCATCCCGCACTTTGCGCGCCTCACGTCGTTCCTCGGTGCGTTCTTCGCCATGTTTGCGTCCGTGTGCTTCCCGTGCGTGTGCTACCTCAAGCTCTACGGCGCGTCGCTCAGCCGCGGCGAGAAGCTCCTCAACGGCTCGCTCGTCGTCATCTCGCTGCTCTTCACGTTCATCGGCACCATCTCGTCGTTCATCTCGCCCGCCGACTAAAGCGGACCGAAACAAGACACAAGCGGCCCGGATCGAGCAAAGGCAATATATCTGTGGTCTCTCTACTCGCTTTGTGGCTATCTAAATGGTGGATAGGCTCAGACTCGCGAGGCGGCTGTATGCAAGCACGACCAGCACCACTTCGCCGTCAATCTTGCCCAGCTCCTTTGGGGTCGAGGGTGACTCGATGGAGCCACCGACCATATCAAAGCCCGCGGGCAGCGGGTGCCAGCGCGGGTGGAACGCCACGTACGTAGTACACAGCGGCCTGCGCGAGCCCGATCACGAGCGTGAACGTATTGGGCCAAAAGATGAACCAGTCGTGCGCCAGCAAACCGTAGGCCACCCACGCGGCTGAGTTGACCACGCCGACCGTAACCATCTGGATCGGAATGAACACGCCGCAGCGGTACTTGAACACGGCCGCGATGTTCTCAAACGGAGAGCTGTGGAACACCACGACGGCGGCCGCGCCGATGTACCCGACGGTCGCGAAATGTTATGACGGTGGGTTGCCTTTCGTACCGAATCAAACCCGTGAAACGCATTAGGCACCATTATTCGTCTTTACTACTGGTAGAAGAGAATGCCTACTTGATGAGCCGCGAGATCGTGAGCCCGTCGACCTCGAGCTCCGTGGCGTTGTCTTGGTCGCAGTGCGCGTGAAAGCGCACGCCGCAGCGCGCCCTCGCGGCCTCCACGACGCGCCTCACGGCGCTGGTCAGATCCTGCGACGTGTGAGCGGCCACCACGACCAAGGTGGAGTCGACCAGGCACAGACACAAGACCGAGCGGTCCCCGCCCAGGATGGAAGTGTCGTCCCGGAGTCGGCCCAGCGCATCGGGTGAGACGCCGTCGAGCGGCACTAGGCGACGGAACCACGAGAAACGGCCCAGCAGATCGATGGCCGCAATGCCGTTGGTGTTGGCGTTGGCGGGCTGTATCCACTGGAAGACGCGCTGGGCCTCGAGTAACGACCCGTTCTGCGGCTGGAAATCGTTGCGGCGCCGTTCTTGTAGGTAAGCCCCGACGGTCCTGTAGAACGCGCAATCGCGTGGCTTGATCCGGAGCAGTCGCCGCTCCAGCATCTCTAGTGTCTCTAGCACCTGAGGAATGCGACGGCTGCCACGGAACACCACGGCTGTGTTCATCGCGAAGACCAGAAACTCCCCAAAATCCTGCGCCGGGCCAGCACGCCGCGTGAGCTTCCCCAGTGGGGTGTTGTCGGGCGGAAGTTCGCGCGTCGCCGCGGGCAACCGGCGGTAGAACTTGGTAAGAGCAAATAATACTTGCAAGGCATCCGCAGCCTCGCGGTACAACACGACGCGCGCAATCTGGTGCCGCGTCGTCGAGTTTGCAAAGTACGCGACGCTCGCCCGGACCGTGTCGATCACTTGTAGAGCAGCTGCCGCCGCCGCTTCGTCCGAGCAATCGGCTTTGAGTGCGCCGAGCGATAGAGCCAAGCGCGTGATCCGGTTGTCCTGCTGTGTGAGTGGAGTCGATAACGGCAGCGCTGTTTCCGTGCAGAGATTGTCCACCGATTCGACAAGCTCGGCAGCCTTCTCGGACCCAAGGCTCTGGACTGATGAGCACTCTGTGGCTGTGGTTATGGAGGCGCGATTAAGCGTCAATGCTCGGGGCCTTGGCGAGCCTTCCTCCTCTTCTTGTGCGCTAGCTAGTACCGCCTTGTCGTTGAGAGCAGCGCGGCGCTGCCACAGCGCGACCTCGACAATCTCCCGCCTCCAGCCTGCGTTATCCGTGTACTCGTACGCGTACTCGCCGCTGGCATCTTTGTGACAGCAATCGGCATTGCGATATTCCAGCATCCAAAACATCACTTGGTCGTTGTTGCGTATAGCGATGTGCATGAGTGACTCCTTCGCGTGATATGTGACCTTATTGAGATCCCGATGAAAATCGGCGTTGAGGATTAGTTGCACAATATCCGATAGGCCGGCCTTTGCAGCGCTGTGGACGGCCATGCACTCGCTCCGCTGGTCTTCCTGTCCAGGTGAGTACTCCTCACCGACACCCGTAGAGTTGTGGAAGTGCTGTGGCTGGCGATGCAACGCGCCCATCTGAATAAACCACTCGACGAGGCGACGGTTGCGCACTCGGCCGGCTGCGACATGATGGAACAGCGTACACAGCTCAACCGTCGGATCGTCAAGGACCATCGATAGCAGAGCTTTTTGGCTTTCACTTCTGCCTTGAGTTTACGCACTTGCCCGTCGGTTAGCGCTCCTGGACTCTTCACCACCATCGCCATCAGTGCCTGGAACATACCGCGCGTCGATGCTGTGTGTGGGAGATCTGAACGTAGGCTACTGAAATCTCCAAACTCGAGAGATGCCCAGTCGGGAGTCGCAGGGAACGTGTAGTATCGATGGCCGACTCGGTGCCGTGGGGCACGAAGTTTGAAATGATCAGAAACGATGGCTGCTGCACGCTGGCAGCACGGAAGCACGACCGCGGCCAGCTGTTCTGAAGCGATCGCCGAGCCAGTCACGATCGAACCATCTAGATTCAGATTGTCGAGTAGCGTCAGCAGTGGCGCCACGACAGCGTCTTCCACATTCTGGTTCGAACTGCGAGCAGTCGACGGCTGGGCACCCGTGGCGACCAGCAGAGCAACAAACTCAGCGTTGCCTTCGAGTCCGTCGCGCAGCGCACCCAACGCATCCACGAGATCCTCCGTTATCTTGAGCAGATCGCGCGACATGATGCGCGACTCGAAGAGTTCGTGCGCGCACAGTTCCGAGACGTGCATGAGCCGAGCCTTCCACGATGTCGTAGGCGCGAGCACTTCCGATGGCAGCCTTGTATAGTCTTGTTGGTCCAGCAACCCCATCACTGAGGAGATTGTGAGGAGACAACGACACTGGCTGTTCCTCGAGTGCTTGTGCCTGCGACGACGATTGTTGGCCGCGCTACTTGTGGAGTCTTTCGTGCGAAACAGCTCCAGGAATCTTCCGCGGACGGCCGCAGCTCGCGACGGCACGAAGAAAAAAGTCTCATTGGAGCGAATGAAATCTTCAAAGAACGGAATTGCGTCGAGCAAGCGGCGGTTTCGCAGGGCGGAGTCGAGGTGCGCAAACGCACGCACAGGCATCGTGTTCATGTTCGCTTGTGTGCCGATGTGGAAGTAGCGAAGGTGATTGCTCAGCACAAAGCCGCCGGCGACGATCGGGTTTGCCCGCACGAGCATCGTCATATCTTCGCAGTATTGGAGATCGGTTTGCAGGCGGCTTAGCATGTCCTTCAACCACGGATCATTTCCTTGAGAGCAGCAATTCTTAATTCGTGCTAGCGACGTGTCGACCCGTGCTCGAAGGTCCCTTTGGAACAGTATGGATAGACTGACCGCGCGGCTGAGCCCCGCATTTCCTTGGAGCGCTGACACGGAACGTACCCAACCGATACACACGAACACCAGCTCGATCGAGACCTCCCGTGTCTTGAAAAATTGAACGAGTGGCTTGAAAAAGCAACGCGAGAACTCAATCCTGTCCATGCCCACGCCGATATCCCGATTTATGAGCGTAGCGTTGAACAGTAGCCGCAGCTGATGCGCGAAGAAAGACGACGGCGGAAACAAAGCCGGAATCGAGTAGTGTTGGGTGTGTTCTTCGCTAAAGGTCTCGCCGTCGCAGCCCGCCACAATGGGCATTGTCGCGTTCGGCTCGGTTGGAGCGCCCTTGGCAAACGCTTGTAGGCACGAGGTGACCCACAAGAAGTCCAGAAGCGCGACGCCACGCACGTACTCGTATGTTGGTTTGTCGCCCGGAGCGGACGGCACCCACGCCTCTTGCACGGCGCGAGCCTTGTCGATGCCCATGTCCACGGAAATGTGAGTCCGGATCAGGCCAGCAAGGTCCTCGGCGTAGAGCACAGCCGGCTGGCGCAGCTGAAACAGTGCAATCACGTTCTTCCCAAAGTCGATGGCCACGAGCGTCACCACCGTGGCCTCAAGGAGGCTCTTCTTCTGGATCTTGACGTCGTGGAAGGCGCTGTACACGGCCTCCGAGAGCTCGTCGATCTCCAACAAAGAGTAGGCCACTTCCAACGCTTCGTCGTTTTCGAATGGATCCTCCGTCAGGCGCGTGCGCGCACTGGACGACAGCCCAGGGCAAGTCGAAGCGGACGCATCGGGGATTCCGTCCTCGGGCGTGTCGTCGTCGAAAAAGGCGTCCGGCAGGTCCAGCACGTCGTAGTAGTTGGAAAATCCAACTGTTTGGGATCGACCCCGATTGTTGGTGGCGAACTTGTTGGAAGTTGGTCGTTGGGAAGCAGCGGCTGGCCAACGTTGTTGCGTCGCGCAGTTGCTGGAGCCAGCCCGTGAGTCGTTGGAGGAAATGGAGGTGCGTGTCTGCGCTGGACGTTGGCTAGAAGAACCGCGAGACCTGCGTGCGCATCGTGATCGCGCACTCGCACGCGGCGACCGCGCGCGGCCACTGGCGCCGCAGCGTCGCGGGCAGCGCCGCCGGCGCTTGCGCGATGGCCGCGACGACGCGCGCGTACTCGTTCAGCGTCTCTTCGGCCGTGCGGGGCGTCGTGTCCGTCGGCTTGTTCTTGTTCTTCTTCTTCTGCTTTGTCTTCTTGCCATTGCCGTCGGCGTTGATGTTGGTTTGTTGGTTGCCGGATGAATCGAGCGCGCCGTCGCCGCCGACCACGCGTGCGCGCAGGAGCCACTGGAGGAAGAACGCGGTCGCGCGCTTGTACTTGCCGTACGCGCCACTCGGGAACGCCCCTGGCGTCGCCGCCGTCGACGATGCCGCCGGTGTATTCGCCATGTTGCCGATGTGCGTGGCGTGCTTCCGTTGGGATTCTGGGGGGAAATTGCCGCCTCAACGCCAATCCCGCGGGATATGCTCTTGATGACGCGGGGGTCTGTAACGTAACCGTAACCACGTTGGGTCCAGTTCTTCAACGACCTTCACTCCTCCACCTTCAAACGTGGCCCTCGCGAGCTGCGAGCTGCGCGGCGCCAGCCACCAGACTGTTCGAGCTGGTCTGCGCCTTGGATCCGGATTCATCGAGCCAACCTCCGCGGTACTGGAACAATCCCAACGAGTATCTGGCCACGCGAGCCGTGGTATCAGGAAGCACAGTTCGGTGCACTTCACCAGCGGCGCAACCTGGGTATACCGGAAGGGTAACATAACGACTCAGCTCGCTCATCGTGGGGCGCATGCTCCTCGGCTCGTCGTCCATGATCGTGTGCTTGCAGAACGAGTGCGAGCTGCGCGAGGCGGTCGCAGTCTCTGGCCATTTGAAGCCGACGAGGCTGCGACAGGCTCGCTTGCTCAAGAAGCTGGCGAGCCGGCGGCGGCGCTGGCAGCTTGACGTAAAAGAGGACGCGCACCGAGCACATATCGGACACGCCACGCTTGGATTCGCGCGTCTCAAAGCGCCAGACGAGCGTGTTGGGCGTCCGCAGCGTCGTGAGCAGCTTCGCCTCGTCGGACTGCGTCGCGTCGAGAAAGCACGACTCGCCCTTGCTTTGCTTCGCCACACGCACGACGTGGCGTACATCGCCGATCGCATAGAGAGCCGATGGTCCTCGTGGTGCGCTCGCGCTGGGTTGGCTACGGCGTGGGTGATCTAGGCGCCCTGCTCGAACGCTTTGTCGTCGATCGTCGCCATCTTCAGCGCGAACGCGTGCCGCGATGCCGCGAGCAGCAGCGTTGCGACCTCGTGGACGCTGCCCTCGACGACGCCCGTTGAGGAGCACCGGCCTGCTCGGTGTAGAGCGAGACGTGTGCACGTTCTTTGGGAGAACGAGCTCGTGGCCGTCGTGCGCCCGCAGCCATGGCCTCGGCAGCCACAACGGCGTCCTTCTCGGCAGCCTTTGAGCGCCTGGAACTGGCGCTTCCACTAGTCTAGCTCGTCCACCAATACATATCCCACTCGACCGTCCTCCACGCGCCGCAGCGCTTGAGAGTCGCGACCTCGTTGGTCACCTTGACACCTTGTTCACGTGCGTGACGCGCGATAGCACGCACGTCCTCTTAAGCGTCGTCTTCATCGACCTCCAGCTAGAGCGCCTCGCTCTTGGTCGCCGCGCAGCGACCTGGTCCTTTGTGGTGCTTGTCGACGCCGTGAAACGTGCGCTTGCCTCGCCGTCCCATTTCCCAGTTAGAACGTCTCCACCTGCTCGTCAAGCGCGCCGTGGTCGATCCGCAAGCGGAATGGCGTCGCATACTTACCCAAACAAGACGCCGGGCCGAGCCCCAGGGTCACGTTTCCCCTCGGCGGAGAACTGGTCCTTTGATCGACAGCGCCGTAAACGAGAAAGCCCGAGACCGGGCCGCAGATGATGAACGCCAAGTGGCACGAGGGCAAGAAGATCTGCCACGGCGCGTTCTTGCTCAACGGCCACCGCCTACCCGTGGACGCGCTCACGTGGCTCGTGCTACCGGAGCTGCTCGCGGAGCTGCAGGACTCGAGTTCTCGATCGCCGTGGCCGAGGACTCGAGACGTTCGCTGTGCGTCCCAGCGAGACCAAGGTCGACTGCGTCCTTGAACGTGTTCGTGGTCCGTCCGTGGCGCCATGAACCGCGCCATGCGAGACTTGTGCTCGAATCGCACGATCCTGATTGGTCAGATCTGCCTTACCGTAGTCAATCTTGGAACCTCCAGGTGCCGGTCTGATTGGTCCGGCCGAATCGCACGATCCTGATTGGTTAGATCTGCCTTACCCTAGTCCATCTTGGGACTTCCAGATGCCGTTCTCTGGAGACTTCATTTCCGCGAACACCAGCATTCTGGAGTGCGTGCGGTCACCAGTCTCCCGCATGAACACGAAACGACGTCGTTCCTGCGTCGCCGTGTGCGAAGCGGACCGTGCTTTTGAAGTCGTAGTGGCGCATCCAAGAGCGCTGGTGCCTGTCGACGTTGCGGGCGTCCGCTCCTGCCATGCTGGAGCGCGCGCGCTGGCTCGGCGAGCACGCAGAGGCGACTGGCGTAGAGATCTTGTGGGCTTCTCGACCTCGGACGCGCGCTACCGCGACAGGACGGCGCGGCGCGGCGGCCAATTGGTAAGGACGGAGGCCTCCATGAAGGAGCTATTGCGCGCGTCGCGGACCTGCGCCCTCACGTGGCGAGCTGACTTGAGTGAGGATGGTGGAGGCGTGCGTGGTGCCTGGCAAACCTTGGAACTGAGACTGGACGCTCACTAGTCTCTGGCAGCAAGTGGTGCCCAGAAATCGAGTCGTTGCTGCCAGCAGCAACTTGCTGGATCAAATCAAAGTCTCAACAGGAGCCGATGACAAGTTGCAGGCCCTGACAGCAGGATGGGCTATCTCCGGTCGCCTACATTGACGTTGCTTGCAGGTTGGAGAGCCTCATCTGCTGAAATTCTGAGAGGGTGGGTTACTGTAGCTCTCGTGCATGGCTCGGCCGCAGATCTTCGAATCGTCTTGGTTCCAAATACATGGAACTGGATGCACTCCTCGCCAACATCACGCCAAGGCAACACCGCGAAGCTGTTGAGGCGATAGAGCTTGCCTACCCGAACAAGACACCAATGGACTGAACCTCACAGAAGCAATAGACTTTAGGTAGCTCTACCCATTTGTGTTTATCTAAATGGTTGAGAGATTGAGGCTCGCAAGGCGGCTGTATGCACGCACGACTGGCACCACCGCGCCGTCGGCTTTGCCCAGCTCGAGATCTTTTGGGGTCGAGGGTGACTCGATGGAGCCACCGACCATATCAAAGCCCGCGGGCAGCGGGTGCCAGCACGGGTGGAAAGCCATGTACACAGCAACCTGCGCGAGTCCGATCGCGAGGGTGAACGCGTTGGGCCAGAATATGAACCAGTCGTTTGCCAGCAGGCTGCAGGTCACCCACGCGGCCGCGTTGACCACGCCGACGGCGACCATTTGGATCGGAATGAACACGTCGCTGCGGTACTTGAACACGGTTGTGATGTTCTCAGACGGAGAGCTGTACAGCAGCACAACGGCGGCCGTGCCGATGTACCCGACGGTCGCTTCCACGGCCGCGTGGAACTGGCGCGTGTACCCGAGGCCACCCAGGACGGCGTACGTAGTCGTGGCCACCAGGGTCGCGCCGCACACAGCCAGCACTTTGTGCGCGTACGCACGGTCCTGGGTGTGGTGGTAGTACACGACCAGATATGTGATCGCGACGGCGTCGCCGAAGGAGAACGTCGCGACGAGCGGAAAGTAGTTGCGGGTGAGCACACCGTACATCATCCTGTTTTCAAGCACCAGGTCAGCCGCAGCAGGGTCTTCCAAACACGTGTTGGGGAATGAATGACACGTATCATAGATGGCAGTTGGTGAGCATCGTGGCGAGCGGCGTGATGGGCATGCGCCCTGTGGATCGTGTCTTGCGGATACCGTAGACTGTAGGAACGAGGCTCAAGATCATGAAGGTCGACCCGCAGGACGAGAGCACACGGAAGAGATCGACGAGCCAGGTCATGGCAGTTGCGCGAGTTGACTTGAACGAGGGTGGTGTAGGAGTGGTGCGTGGTGCTCAGCGGAACTTGGAATGAGGTTGAGCGCTCGAAAGGCACAGGCGAGGAGTCGTGCCGAAGGGTTGATTTTTTTTTTGGTGGATTTCAGTATCATACTCTCGACCGCAGCTGATGACACGGGGGTCACTAGCAGGCACTGACGACGGGTTGGGTTGTCTCTTGTCGACACCAGTGACCTTATTGCGGTTGTGGAGCCTCTGCGCTCGTTGGTGATACTGTAGATTCGGTCATATCTTACGGCTTGAGTGGAATTGAACTCATCTGCAGAAATTTCACGAATGTGGGTTGTCTCTCGCGGTGAAGAACCGAATCGAACACGTGAAAATCTCTCGCTCGGTTTGCCATCATACATATTCAAAATCCAGTCGTTTGGAACGACTCTTCCCCCATCTCCGAATGAGCTCGGCGGTTCGCTCCAACTATGTTGTTCATCCGTGAGAGGGTCCACGGTTACTCTAGTGCGCCTGAACCCACGTCCATTCGAAAGATCTGTGACGTGGGGTTCACCAACACTCTGAGAAATGGATACACTGCCAATACCTCTACTAAAGCATGCAAGCCAGTTGATGATTCATCGTAGTATCGAAATACACAGCTACTTCGAAGTATATCCCATCTAATCTTAACCGTCACAACCTGATGCTGAGATCTGCTGTCCGTTATGAGTTCATGAGAGACGCTCGGAGCACAGCTTGAGTGGGTCGGCCACGCTCTGTACGGCGTCCGTGTACAGGATAAAGTTGTCTTCGACCGCCGGCGTGAACGGCCCCACGACCGTCGCCGGGTCTTGCGCGGCCGCGGCGAGCGCGTCGAACGACGCTAGCAGCGTCAGGCCGTCGAGCTCGTCGTAGCTCTTCCCGGTGAGCTCCATGAACTTGCGCACGCGGTAGTCGCGCGCTAGCCGGCTCACTCGCACACCGTCGGGCGACTCCACGGTCTCGCTATCGACGATGTTCGCGGCGATCTCCGTGTCGGTCGTCATGCTGCGGCCGTTCCAGTTCGCCGATCCGATCGAGAGGAACACGTCGTCGACGATCACGAGCTTGCTGTGGATGTACACGCTCCGCTCGGCCTTCGTGCGAAACACTTGCACTTTGTTGGGGAACTTCTCGACGAGCGGCGTGACCATCTCCCACTGGAACTTGCGGTACCCGTACTTGCTGGTCTGGTTGGACGCCGGCTGCGAGACGATGACCAGCCGCTGGAGCGACGGCAGCACGCCCATGAGCGCGTCCATGAGCTGCGGCACGTAGATAAAGTACTGGTCCTCGATAAAGATGTAGTTCTTGGCCATCTTGACGGCCTTGAGCCGCGCGTGGAAGACCGAGAGCTCGCCGTGCGGCGCGAACTCGTCGTAGTGTTCGTACCCACAGCTGTAGGTGCGCACGATCTGGACAGCGTGCGTGCCTTCGCTGTTCTCTACGAGCGGATCGTCACTGTTCAAGTCTGGCAGGCTCGTGTACGACGGGTTCTCAAACGACCCGAGCGGGTCCAACAACGACTCGAGCGGCGGCTTCTCCTTCATGTTCCAGCGCTGCAGAAAGTTGGTGGCCACGTCGGTCGCGGCCGGGCCGTCGATTTTCACGTGCGCGTCCATCCAGCCTCGGTTCGAGCCCTTCTGGATGCCCGTGCGTGCACGTACGTCAGACTCGTTGTGCCCCATCGTGTCCCAGCGGTCCCACGTGAAATCGATGCCGCCCAGGTACGCGACGATGCCCTCTGCGCGCTTGATCGCCACGGTCTTCTGATGGTGCGACGCCGTCGCGTCCGCGACGCGGTCGTCAAACACAAAGTACGCGCCGCCCTGCGCCGGCTTGGGCGCGATCGCGTTCGCGAGCTTCTCGAACGCGACGTTCTGCTTGGTCTCCATCGAGTTGGCCCACGCGAGCACGTGGAGATCGACGCCCTTGGTCGCCAGGCGCTGCATCACGGCGACGACCTTGGTATCATTGACCTTGTCTTCCTCGACGAGCGGCTGCAGCGGCACGTCATCGAAGCTCCAGCCCGTGATCCACACGCGGTCGTTCGCCACCGCGGCCTCGAGGTCCGCGTAAACCGCGTCAAAGTACTCGTTGCTCGCGGCAAACGTCGTGACCGTGTTGTTGGGCGAGAAGAGACGGAGGCCGTTGCGCGCGGCGCCGCCTCGCGACGCCGTCATCTCGTCGTCGGTGAGAAACCACTTGTCGGCCGCGAGCTCGGGCTGCTGCACGGGCTCGTCGGCGCCGCTCGACAAGCTCTCGGCGATGGGCGTGATCAGCCGACACTCGCCGACGGTGAAATCAAAATGACAGATATCGCACGGCTCGCAGAGGCACTTGAGCGCGAGCGCCGAGAACGGGTTCCCGATGCCCTTGCACTCGGCGTCATCGCTCGGCGCCGGCGCCTCTGTGGGCGTCTCCGAGGACCCGAAGGAGACCGTGAGTGAGATGGACCGCGCGTGGAGGGGCTGCGGCGCGAGAACGAGCGAGGCGCCGGCCGCCGCGAGAGACGCGAGCGAACGCATGGCCTTGGATTTGGGTGCTTGATGGTCTTGACGACGTAGGAGGTGCTTGCCAGCAAATCGGTGAGTGAACAGTGGAGAAGGCTCGGAAGGCTCGATGAGTTGTCGTTGGTTGTGGCGTCATGGCGCGCTGCAGTGGAGCTATCAACCCACATCGCGGTTGTCCGTTCGATAAAAATCAGGAAGGCCTGGACAGAGTGAAGCCTACTATTGGTTCGTAGGGATCCGCCAACATGAGACTGAACCCACGCTACCCAGGAGTGTTCTCCCCATCTCGGCACACACTGACCCGCAGCAGTTCAACAGGCCGCTTGAGCTCAACTGACTTCAAGGAGGCGCTTTTGGGGCTTTAGTGCACCCGTGGAAGCCGGCTTTTAAAGCCACCACACAGTGACGAGTCGCGATGGGCCACTGATGAGACCGCGATTACGCTCTGGACGCGTTCCTCCAAGCCCAAGCCCACGTCCTCGAGGATGCCAATGTCTATGGCTGGACACCAACTCGGTAATCTACGGCAAGTGTGCTGTACGCATAATGATAAGTACCTTTTCAGACCAAAAATGAGATTAGATCCCACTCTCAATATTGATTCACGATATCAATCCATCGGCCGGCAGGAAGCGACGGAATGGGCTATTCTAATGACCGCAAGTCACCGACAGGGCGGAAGACGACGGGAAGAATTGCCATGCGTGGTACTGTTATCGGTTGTATTGCTACTACTTAGTAGGAGGGAGTTTTTGGAGGTGCACATCTATTCTTTTCACTCACTGGGGGCTGGACTTTGGGGACACGAGGCTTTTCGCACGTCACACACTACGTCGGAGCATCGCGCGCAACAGGCACGAGTCGGTCATCGCTCAGACTGGCTAGGGCGGGAGGCCGCTGGTATCGGCGTCTTCTTGGTCGAAGCAACGCGCCAGGATGTCGCGCAGCTCGGCGTCGCCAGGCGCCGGGAACGACTCGAAGTCGAAGTACGCGGCCTGCGCGTCTTCGGCACGGGCTTGCGCGGCATTTCCTTGGACTTCTCCACTGCCGTCGCCGTCGCCGTCGCCGCCGCGCGGAGCGGCACTGAGCTGGCGAGCAGTGCCGTCGATCTCGGTCTTGGCCTGCGCGTAGTCGTCCTGGACCTGCTGGAGCTGCTGCTCCAAGACCGTGGCCTTCGCCTTGAACGCGGACACGTCGCGGTCCGCCACTTCCTTGTACTGCTCGAGGGCCTTCAACGACGACGCGTTGCGGTCCGTTACGTCCTGTTGCTGCTCCAGGACGTTCTCGAAACGGGCAATCTTGGCGAGCAGGATCGCGCGCTCGCCGACAAGTCGCTCGACGATGCTCCACAGCTGCGCCACCGTGGTCGGCGTCGTGGAAAAGGTCGCCTCAGCGACACGGGTTTCCGTGGCCGGGGCCGGGGTTGTGGCCGGGACCGGGGCTGGGGCCGGGGCCGTTGCCATGGTCGCCGTCGGGGCCGCGGCGGCCTTCTGCTCCGACTGCTGTGCCGTCGCCGCGTGCTTCCGCTTCTTGGCCGGCGGGGCCGCGGCGACCAGCTGCTCCGACTGCTTCGCCGTCGCCGTCTGCTTCGGCGTCTGCTTGGGCTTCTTGGCCGGCGGTGACTGCTGCTTGATCTGAGCACCGCTGGGCGATGACATCTTGGGCACGGTCGAGCCAAACGCGACGCTGTGGCCGCGTTTCACGCCCGCGGGCGCGACAACAACGGCCAGCGACGTACTGGCGCGGCGCGCAGACGTGCCGGCCGTCGTCGCGGAGGCTGCCACCACCGGGGAAGGCGACGGCCGTGGGGGGCCGCTGCGCGAGCTCGGCAGCAGCGCGCGGACGAGCAAGCGCGTCTCGATGCGCCGCGAGATACGCGAGGCGTCCGGGACGCGGTCCGCGGGGCCGCGCGGCGTCGGCGTCGGTGTCGGCGCAGTCGCGGGCGTCGCGAGGTCCGTCGTGGCCATGATACTGCTGCTGCTGCTAATGGTGGTGTCGGCTTTCTTTGGGGGGTTGCTCTTGTTTTGGAATGGGTTCACAGCTGGGAGCGGGAAAAGGCGTTTGAAACTACGGCGTGAGACATATCAATATGATCCGCAGCGAGCTCGGCTGGACGAGTTGGACTCGAAATACGGGGATCCACGAGACCGTGCGGTGTGGCAGCGTGGCGCCCGCGTGCCATGGCACGCCATGGCAGTGGTCGCTCTCATGGCGCGCCCCGACGCGGCGCTGAGCCGAGAGCGGTTTGGTTTCCACGTGACTCCCACCGCACCGCACGGCCGGATGGATAGCGAATCGAACCCACAACGTGGTTTTCTCGGGGGCGACGGCGGAGCCGGACGTCGCGCATCGCGCTGGGGGTGGAGGTCGTCCGTGTTTCTTCTTTGCCGAATGGAAATGAGCGGCGTTGCGCGGCACGCGCCAACAACTGCGGCCTGGTCGGTGACAGCAGCCATGGCGTTGAAGAGGCAACTCATCCGCCCACGGGTTCTCCACAAAGCGGGGATCCGAATGGTGGCCTCAGATCCAGCGAGGAAACGGACCAACCGGATTCCCTCCTCTCCATTCGAGCCCTTCGTGCCACCACCCACACCATCTCTCTCCATTCTATTTTTTGTTGTTCTCTCTTCACGGGCGACTGACTGGCCATGGAAGGAATCGACGAGTACTCTATCCAAAACGACGCGTCACAGCCAACAGCCAAAAGGATCGTTTTCCAGCAGTCGGCACATTAGCCGAAGACTGCGGGAGGTGGAATCGTTCCAATCGGTCAGCGCGGCTGCTAGGCGCCGCAGAGGATCGAAGGAGGGGGTGGGAGGTTCCAGCAGTCAGCGCGGCTGCTAGGCGCCGCTGAGGACTGCTGGAGGAGGGGGTGGGGTTGGGGTCGCCGAAGCTTCTTTTTTTCGTGCCAGTTCGTAACGCTTCCGCGTTAGAACGGCGGTCCTCCCGTTGTGGTACGAACTCAAGCGTAAGCGAGTCGGAAAATCTCCGTCACGCCGGGGCTTGAACCCGTGACCTCCGGTCCGAAAAGCCGTGGCAGAACCACTGCACCAAACGGACCAGTTACGAGGAGGCGTTGTGCACTCCGCCCGCTTTCTTCCCACACAGCCGTCCACAATTCTAGACGAGTGCTCGACGGACTGATATTTGAGCCGGTATTAATACCGATCCGCCGTGACTCACGAGAATATATCACCGCCATCCTACTGAGAGAGCGTATCCGCCAATATTCCGCCATACACAGACACCGTGGACAATGCAACGTATTACTGTGTTACTCACTGTCTGTGTTCCGTATGCCGGAATATGGAATGTTTCCCAGTTTCCCATCCGCCCGCGTGGCGTGCCACGTGAAGGCGTGAAAATACAGCAGAGACGTTGGGTGTCAGTGTGATGGTGTGGAAAAGATCGATCCCGGCGGTTCTATTTTGTTGTGTCATGTGATGGCGTGAAGAGCGTGGCACGGCACGCCACGCCACGCGGTGCCACCGCTCATTCCTCCGTTGCACCTCGTCCGATGCCTGGTGGAAGTGTCGGGGCCACGGACAGCAGACCAGCGCACCTGCTGCCGTCAATTTCCGAGCCGCTCGCGCGCGTTCGATGACGCGCGATACAGTTTACCACCTCGCGGCGCCCAACCGATCCGTCCACTGGTCGACTGGCTTCGGCTGCTATGTTTGGTAGTAAGTCGGGGACCTTCACGACACCAGCAGCGAGGGCACAAACTTCGCGCCAACGACGCACCCACAAGTGGGTATTTCCCTTTGTAGTGGTCCTGATCCCACTCTTCGACGCACTGGACGGACATTCGGGTTTGACCTTCGATGGAAACAAGACGCAACGAGGCCTCTTGACAATGCAGTTCGGCGACATGGCGAGCACTGGTACTGTATAGATTAACGGGAGCTAATAGCTGCGGGATCGTGACGAGTTGGGAGAATCATCTAGAAAAGCTGTAGGGTCAGCACCAGTGACGGACGACGGGCAGCGCGTCCTGCACCGTTGGGGAAAATAAGCTTACTGTGTATTGAATGCTGACGAAGAACGCACGTCGATATGCTTTGATTCTTTCTTGCTTAGTCGAGCACGCGCGGCGCGGCGTCGCGCTCGACGCACGTGCCGTCCAGCACGGCGCCCATCCACGCGAGCAGCTCGCTGCCCAGCACGGCCGCGCGGGTCTTCTGGAGGTTGTGGCCGCCGCCCTGGAACGCGAGGCGCGGGCCTGGGCCCTTGGCGGCCTCGCTTAGCGCGAGCGAGATCTCCTCCTCGATGTGGTAGTCGCTGCGCGACCACGCGTGGAACGTGGGCACGTGCGCGAGCGTTGCGAGCTGCGCCATCACGGCGTCGTAGTCGACCGTGGACGCGCGGATCGTGGACGACACGAAGTAGCCCGTCGGGTGGCTCCGCGGGAAGCCCACGAACGTCGTCATCATCCAGCGCGTGAGCTCGGCCGTGGCCCACGAGATGAGCGGGATGCCGGCCACGACGATCGAGCTGAGCACGTACATGGTCTTGGGCGCGAGCGAGCGGTGCGGCTTGTAGCCCATCGAGGCCACGAGCGCGAGTCCGCGCGGACGGAACGGGAAGTCGTCGCGCTGCATAAGCGTCGTCACAGTGATGGCCATGTGGCCGCCGAACGAGTGGCCCAAGATGAACACGTTGGCGTCGTCGCGGCAGAGCTCGCCCAGCGCTTCGGCGACGGCCTCGGCGGCCGGCCCCACGCCGATCTGGTCGTACGCCTCGCGCGCGCTCACGCCGACGGCCATCGAGCCGCCGTACCCGGGCGCGTTGAGCGCCACCACACGCGCGCGCTTGCTGAGGATCGGAATCAGGTACCGGAAGTCCTGGTACGCGCCGGGCGCACCAGGGATCAGCGCGATCGTGAGCGGCGGAGCTGACGCGCTGGGCTCTTCGGGGAGCACCTCGACGTATTCGATCACGCAGTGGCCGCCGTGCACGAGCACGGTCTTGGGCTCGGGCAGCGGCGGCGGCGGCGGCGGGCGGGTCTTGCCGTCCTCGGTCTTGGCCGCGTGGGTCGCCGGCTTGGCGGTCTCGGACGTCCGCTGGCTCGCGTCGTGGCGCACCATGGCTGTGTGTGTTGGTCTGTGCTGTGGAGTCGGAGGAAGCACGCGGATTCCGCAATGAGCGGAGCGAGAGGGTTCCGACAGGATCCCATGGTGCCACGCACCCAGCGACTGAAAGTGGGTTCAGCTCTTGAAGGACCAAAAGCAGGTGGTATCTTGGAACATTGTATGCAAAGTAGGTGAATATCAGATTCGAATTGTCAGAAATAGGTATGTTTGGATTGCGCGTGGTCCACAAACAGACCCATGTGATTGCGGAGTGGCCGCAATCGTGTCAGGCGATTGCTCCGTGTGATGACGCCGCGTCTGTGCGCGTGGGCATCTCGTCGGCCGCGGTGGCCGTCTGGTCAACAGCAGAAGAACGCTCAGGAATATGGAATGTCAGGCACCAGGAAACCGTTTGTGATAGCGCCAGTGGGCGCCTCTGTGTTGTAGGAAACGTCCACGTGCCGCGTGTGTCCTTGTGTGTCCAAGACCAGCAATCTCGTGGTGACAAATGAGAGTGGTTTGGTGCCGCAGTCCACGCCGAATTCGACGCTGGTGGCGGCTCGACCAAGGGAAGATCTCTCTCTCTCTCTCTCTCTCCCGGCTATTTACAAAACTGTCAAACCAATTCGTCCCGGTCAGCGTCTACATTGGTCGGGGGACTCGTCGTCACACACACACAAGGAAGAGCAGGCTGGGCCACGAACATGTCCGATCATCAGACATGTGTGGACCACAAGAAAATGAGACTCACTGTTTCGCAAATCACGGACACTCTTTCTGTAAATAACGTTTATAGCTGTGATGCGACTCATCCTTTACGTTTCTATACGTCCGACCTGATGGCTGAAAGCCCGTGGCAGGCGCAGACATTTAACTTAGACGGAAAGAAAGGGGAGGGGGGACTCCGCGTCTGTCAGTCACTCCGTCAGTCACCCAAAGCCCCAAAGGCGCCCCATGGCCCCAGCCCGATCGCGAGATGACGCGCTGGCGCGACTGGCTGACGCGTCCGAGCGGATGCGTGTCATCCGTGCGTCCGCGGCCCAGTCTGCCAGCGCGCCGCTGGCGCCTCAGGCTGACAGCATGGCAGAGCGTGCCGTGCCACGCGGTGCCACGCTCCCAGCGTCGGCGCGTGCGACACCGGCTGGTCGATCCAGCCATGGCGTGGCAGGCGCTGCCGAGGAGAAGGAGGAGTACGACGTGATCATCGAGGACTCGTCCTCCTCCGACAGCGATCCGCCGAGCGCTATTCGCGCGGCGGAGGACGCCAGTCGTGCCATTGCAGGAGCCCAGGCGGCGAGTCAGCACATTCCCAACGCACCAGCCACTACTGCGCGGCCGCAGCCGACGAACGGGAGCACGACCGACATCAATGTTTGCGCTAACATCGGCGAGAGAGCGTTGTACACGGCGCTCGACTCGGAGGACGAGATCTCGGCGCGCGCCCCGGACCCCGTCTGGGCGGACTCGGACGACGAGTACGTCCCGGGTCCACTCGATCGCTACGCCTACACCGGCGGCGATGACCCAGACGCGGATGTCAATGAGGACGACGCGCTGTGGCACGCCATGCCCAACAAAGACGAGATCCACCAGTGGGGGACCACGGGATGGGACGCAGGTACACAGCGCGTGGGGTCTGGCAAGGTTTCCTCGGGATATATCAGGCTAATTCCTGATGGTGTTTGTGTGGAATAGCTCCTGTTCGTGACACTCCAGAGCGCGAGTACGCGCATCTGTACGACGGCCTGTTAGACCCGGCGCCGGAGGTCGTGGCCATCGCCGAGAACCCGCTGTGGCTGTTTTTCTATTTCTTCCCGAAGAAACTGTTCCACGTGATGGCCGAGGAGAGCAACCGGTACGCGCTCCGTAGGCTGGGCACCAAGGCTGCTGAGATCCACCGGTGGCAGAGCCAGAACGCGGCGCGCGACAACATGCCGAGCGAGTTTGTCGAGACGGAGCAGCAGATCCTCGCGCGGCTGCGCGTCCACTTCCAGCGGTTCAAGCCCGAAGAATACACCAAGCTCTTTGGCCTGTTCATCGCGCGCGTGATGTATCCGCACGACGCCCTGGCGAGGCACTGGAACCCCAATTCGTCCGGCGCGATCCCCGCGGGCACGTTCCAGAAGGTCATGCCGAGGAGCAGGTGAGTGCTATCAGTCTGTGGTGCGGGTGTACAGAGCTGACATCCATCGTAGGTTCGACGATCTGATCAAGAACTGGCACTTTGCCGACGACAACGACCCGCGCGCGCGAACCGACCGCGTCTGGAAAGTGCGCCCGCTCATCGAGGCGCTCCAGGAGACTTTCAAGCGAGGCCACCAGGCTAGCCCGTTCCTGTCGTTCGGAGAGGGCGCGGTCTTGTCGCCTCCGCGCAGCGACTGGGTCCGGTGGAGACGCCGCTTCGAGGAGTCTGAGTCGGACACCAAGCTCTTCTTGACATGCTGCTCGACGTCAGCGTACTGCCTACGGTACGCAGTGTTCTGGTGATGGTGCGATGTCGTCGGGGCCGGTGGCTGGGTTGGCTCACGTGTCTGCCTCGATTCTGTCTTCAGGTTTGAGGTGTATTGCGGGAAGAAGACCAATGAGGACGAGCGCGTCGTCGACCAGACGGCTGGCCCAATCGCGGTGCTTCGCAACGTGGATCTGGCGCTTCCGGCGCGTCGCACGCAGTACCACGTCGTCACGATGGACCGCAAGTTCACCTCCGTACCACTCGTGCTGGAGCTGCTCGCTCGCAAGGTGTACGCGATCGGCCGAGTGCACCAGCGCCGCGTCGGGCTCCCAGTCCAGCTTATGGACGATGAGGACGAGAGGCGGCCCCGGAATGTGCCGCCGGGACCGTGCGCGGCGGCCCGATCAAGGGCCGAGTCCAGTTTGGTAGCGTGTCGCTGGTGGGACTCGCGGCCGCTTTTGCTAATTGGAACAGGTGCAAGCTTAGAGGTGCGCTCGATTGGTACGTGGAGTTCAAGCAGGCGAATACTTGTCGTGGCCCGCTGCAAATTATCACCGCTCGGTGCCTGACTCCACAGAGCGTCATTCGCGGATCACCGGCGAGATGGAGCAGGTGCCGTGCCCCAAGATCGCGGTTGACTACCAAAAGCACAAGCAGGGCGTGGAGACATTCAACCGCATGCGCCACTCGGATCTGTCGGTGCAGCGCGTGTTCCGCTTCAAGAAACTGTACAAAAGGTGCGGCTGAGCCGAGGCGCCGAAGGTCTCAGGATCTGGACCTAAGAATCTGACACGCGCGTGTGGATGAACTAGCATCGCGCTCGCGCTGCTCGATTGCGCGCTCACGAACGCCTACATCGCGCACAAGCAGACCTACATGGGCAGGGCCAAGAAGTACATGACGCGCTGCGAATTCCTGGTGACCCTCCACGCCCAGCTCATTCAGCTCCAGCCGAGCGATCTCGCGCTCCCAGTTGAGGTACAACCAGCCACAGAGAAACAGTGGGCACTCCACCGATTGTGCAGTCATCAACTAACCACTCTGGTCCCGGACAGGAGAGACCGGCGGCGCCGAGCGGTCCAGAGCAGGTCCCGCCAGCTCGCATCAGTTTCTTGCGACCTCCGCCCCGACAGGTACAGCAGCGTTTAGAGCCTCCAACTACGACAGCCCCAGTTCCGGAAAGACCAGTCGAGACTGCGCCCCAAAAGGTCCGGGATGGCGTTTTGTGTAGCGTTGTCTTGGGGGACATGCCATTTTCTGAGACTCGTCACGTTTTACGATACAGGTCGTTGTCTCCCCGACGGCTTCTACTCTTGCCCCGGCGCTGGTGAATCACGCCGCGCACTACCCGTGCGAGACGCAGGACTTTCTCGAGGCGACGAATGGTCAGGGCCGGAAGCGCATGGCCCGAGGGTGCAAGGTGTGCAGCTACCTGGCCCCCAAGGGGACACGCGGGCTCAACACCAAGTTCTTCTGTCCAGGCTGCTCGGGAGACCACTCGGTCGAGTACGTGACTTGCTGTGTTCATCGGCGGAGCGGTGCGAGTGGCGTTGCTAACACTGTGCTGTGCTGTGGTTACCTTACTGTAGCGTGTACCTGTGCATCATGGCTCGCCACATATCCGGCGGAGTGCGCAAGACGTGCTTCCAGATCTGGCACAACGACTGGCAGTGCGGCAAGCAGCTGCCACACGGAGAAAAGAGGCTCCACTTCCGCCCGCCCACGGGCAAGAAGCGTCGGCGCCGCTCGGAGCACGAGTCTGGTGACGACCAACAGGACTAGTCCAACGTCGTCTCGTGACCAGATCGAACGTCATGATCACCAGTAGCAGCCCATGTCTTGCGAATCGTATTTCATGCGCACTCTATAGTATTCTATGGCGCCACTCTATCGTGCTCAAAAGTGGCTTTACCCATACCGGACATGTTTCTACTCTTTGGCGGTTCGCAGGAACGACGCCATGTGCGTGGCGCCGCTCTTTCCGTTGCCACTGCCGCCGCCACCGATGAGTGATCCGTTCTCGATCGACAGCTCGAGCGGCTCGAGCCGCAGCAGGTTGTTGTCCTCCTCCTCGAACTCCCAGCGCTTCTGCGCCTTGAGGTGGAGCTTCATCTCCTCCTGGTTGGCCTCATCCACCTTGAGCCCCTTGGTAATCTCCTTCAGGTGGCCGCCGACGTCCACGTTCAGCACCGTGAAGTACCCCGTGTGGGACCGACGCGTCGTCGTGTCGCCGAGCGGTGTCACGAAGACTTCGACCTCGACCTCGAGCCGGTAGCGCCTGAGCATAGCATGCGACAGCACATAGATACCGTGAGAAATGTAAAATACGCAACACAGATAGAAAGTGAGAGGGAGGCTACCGTACCGCACGTTGCAGATGCGCGCCTTGAGCGTGACCACGTCGGTCGCGAGGATCGGCAGCTTGAAGAGCACGCGGTTCATGGCGATCGTGACCATGCGCTCGTTCTTGGTGAAGTTGCGCGCGCAGTACACGGCGGCCTTGTCCATCCACGTGAGGATGTCGCCGCCAAACATGGTGTTGTTGATGTTGAGGTTCTTGGGCAAGATCCACTTGCGCAGCTCGATCTGCGTGTCGGCGATCGCGACAAAGTGGTCCTTGCCGTCCGCCAGCGTCTGGATCTCGTCCGTGCGGATGTGGCGCTTCGCCGTGTCCACGTCGTCCTGCTCCTTGCGCCACCGCGCCGCGAGGCTGCGGCGCTGCGCGGCCGTGGCGCGCATGGCGTGGCAGTGATCCGCGCGCTCCTCGTCGAACAGCTGCGGGAGTCCCTTGCGCGAGCGGCCGAAGCGGTCGATCGCGACCATCGTGACGATGCCGCTGTGCGTGTGCTGGTACTTGCCCGTCTGGAGGTCGTGGCGGAAGCCGCAGATCTGGATCGCCATGGATGAGCTGCCCGTGGAGATGACCTCGCCCTCGATGCGCACGAGGTCGCCGTGGTACACGGGCTTGATCAGGTCCACGCGGTCGAACGAGATCGTGGCGATCGGCGACCGCGACGCGCTGCAACATGCAGGAAGGTTAGTCCTTGTGGTCCGTTCGTTGGCGCGCGAAGAGCTACAAAGATAGACGTACTAGGCGGCGATAGACCCGGCGAGCACGTCCATGAGCTCGAGGATCGGGCCTGTGGGCAGCAAGTGGCCCTGGCCCTTGAGGCTCTCCTCGCCCATAATCTCGGTGAACGCCAGACGCGAGTCGCGCGCGCGCAGCGACGTCGGCATGCCGCGCCGCAGCCATGCATCGCGCGCGTTGCCCAGCAGACGTTCCAGCATCGTTGGTGGTTCGGTGGGGTCTAAACTGGATGTGGCGAAACTGAGGCGTCTAAAGGAGGTCGGGCGCGCCAACGTTGGGAACTTCCCAACAACAACTTTCTCGTCGGTCACACACTCCAAGCACCACACGCTCGTGCAACCGTCGTCTGCGCCACGCACGTTGGTTTGTCAGTTTTGTTGGTTCATTGGCCCGGTTTTGTTGGGTGCGCGCCCGTTGGCATGGCGGACGCGGCGGACGTGGCACATTTCCAGCGTTCTGATTGGCTGAAGGAGTGTACATGCGACGGGCGGGCTCCGCTTGTCGTGACCACAAGATCCTCCACAATGTTGATGAGACGGCAAGGTGCTCGAGAAGGAATCTTCCGACTGTCACGCCGTCTAATGCTCGATGCCGTCGCATACATTCGCGTGGTGCTCTCGGTGTATCTCAGTATGGAGTGTACTGTATTCTAATAGAGGGAGGAGGACGGTCTTACAGCAGCTTGCGGGCGCGCGGCGAGTTGTTGCGCGAGGGTGCGGTGGACTTGAGCGTGGAGAGTGAGAGCGGCTCGAGGCAGAGCAGCTCCTTGTCCTCGTCGTCGAAGAGCCAGCGGTGCTGCGCCTTGAGCAGGCGGCGCATGCTGTCCTGGTCCTTCTCGTCCACCTGGAGGCCCTGCAGAATGAGCTTCTGGCGGTACGAGCGGTCGAGGTTCACGACCGTGAAGTAGCCCGTGTGCGACGGGCGGCGCTCGCCTGAGCCGATGCGCTCGACAAAGACCTCGACCTCGACCTCGAGGTGGTGGCGGCTGCAGACGTGACATTATGGAGAGCGAAACATAAAATACGTCAGCGCCAATCATGCCCGCCAATGGATATGCAAGGGAGGAGGGAGAGGGAAAGAGCACTGACCGGACGCTGCAGACGCGGGCGTTCATGGTCACGATGTCGTCCATCGTGATCGGGAGCTTGAAAAAGATGCGGTTCATGGAGACGGTCACCATGTTGATGTTCTTCGTGAAGTTGCGCGCGCAATAGAGAGCCACTTTGTCCTGATCATGCACAGAAAAGTTCGCTCAGTCTATGGGAATCAAGCGCCTTGTGACCGCATGAGCAGCGCACCATCCACGTGAGCACTTCGCCACCGAAAATCGTGTTGTTCCGGTTCAGGTGCTTGGGCAGGAACGAGTTCTGCACTTCAATGAGCGTGTCCGGGATCGGGATAAAGTGGGTCTTCTCGTTCTGGTCGAACAAGTGGATCATGTCGCGCGAGATGTACGGCATCTGGTCCACCATGTCCTGGACGTTCTGCCAGCGCACAAAGAGGTCTTTGCGCTGCGCCGTCGTCGCCTCGAGCTTCTCGAGGTACTCAGGGTTCTCGTCGTCGCGCAGCTTGGGGAGCCCCGGCGACGGGCGCTTGTTCTCGTCGAGCGCGACGCAGGACATGATGGCGCTCAGCGAGTGGATGTACTTGCCCGTCTCGAGGTCGTGGCGGAAGCCCGAGATCTGCACCGAGAGCGAGGAGCGACCCGTGCTGAGGACCTCGCCTTCGAGTCGGATGAGATCTCCGTGCGCGATCTGGTTGGTGATATCAACGCGATCCACCGACATGGTCGCGATCGCCTTCTTCGCCAAGCTATTCGAGCAGAACATCAGTCAATCGCCGACAAGATTGCCGGGTGGAACCTGTTAGTACAGATCACGTACTTTTCCGCGACGGCAGCGCCGAAGATGTCCAGTCGCTCCAGCACGGGGCCGGCGCTGATGAGGTTACCATTGAGACTCTCTTCACCCTATGCGCATCACATATCCCGCACATGATCAGTTGGTCGTCGAACGTAGACGTGAAAATGCGGCCAGCATGCGTGCACGTACGATGATGTCGGCGTAGGCGAGTCGCGTGTCGCGCACGTCGACATACTTGGGCTGCGCGACCTCGGCCGTGACCGCGTCCATCTGGGCGGCGAAGGAGCGCTTGGGGATCGCGGCGGCCGGGCGGGGAGGAGCGTGCGCGATCGATCGGATCACGCGCGATGTGCTGCGACGCATGGAGGCGCTGACCAAACGCTAAACTGGCGAAGGAGGGAAGGAACGGGGCAACGCGGAAGGCGCAAGCCGGGCGAGCGCGCGGCGAATCTCAGAGAGGCGGGGCGGCGCTGACGCAGGGCGCGGCTTCTGTGCTTCTCGACGAATGGCTCGTCGGCGTTAGTGGCTGACTGTCGTCGACGCGCTGGCGGTTGCTTCAAAATCGTTTTGTCATCATTCCATGGCGGAACGTACCCTTTCGCGCCAGCATCTCGGAGGTCTCAGCATGTGTTTATACAGGTAAATATGCACACTTTCTGCAGTCAGCCAAAGTTCTGTGAAGAGAGGGTATTTATTTACGTAGTGATATCCGGCCGAGGGTCTTCAGTTTCGGCGGTCAACCAATCGGGACACGTGCAAGAGCGTGGCGGAGATGGCGATTGGATCGCTTGAGGAATCGCGTGATCGGGTGCCACGCACTTGAGTCGCTTGGACCACAGCGTCTCGCCATGGACACTCTTCCTGACCTTCCGACCCCCCGTCGAGCCAAAGTCCTGTTCCACCCCACGATCTCTACTAGTAAATTGATTGAACCGGCGAGGGATGGGCTCGACCGGCCGATGCAGTGAATGAACCGTCCGACATCGCACTCGTGTATCCCATGATGGGAGATCTCCATGAATGTACTGACGCAACGCGTTGTTGGAGATGTGTGAACCACACGAATCTGGCGCCTGGCCAACTTCAAATGCGCGTCATTCACTTGGCCATGGATGTCGACGTGTCATTGTTTTACTACCCAGCCTTTAATTGGCTAAAATGTTGCAGTGACGTGTACCCACCCACAATGGCGGGACGGCTTCAGCTTCCTGCCCATGACGGACGAACGGCGCTCTCCCATGCTGGACGACGAGCGCATAGAGGAAGCCAACACGCTTGATGTGCGTTCGTGGCGACAGAGCAGCGCTGGCGAGCACGCGAGGCCGGATGCGCGCCAGGTGATGGGTTGGACAACCAAAATCATCAAAGTTGCCAAAGTATGGCGGTTCAAACTTACCGCACTCTCTCGAGTTTGACGAGATAATGGACCACGCGATGGTGTGGAAGATTCGAAAAGCAATAACAGGGAGGATGGCGACGACGACTTTGACGACTTTGACGACCTCCTGAAACCCATCCGCCAACCCGTGGCGCGCCAAAACGACTTCGTTGGGAGCGACTCTGACGCGACGCAGAATGGCGCATCTTTCACCAACGGGGATATCTCGGTTTCCACCGCGGATACCAGCACCGCGCCCTCCAAAGGCAATCTTGACTACCTGCTTGACATGCCACACGACTTTGGCTTCCTGGCAGCATCTGAGGAAGACACGTACGGGTCGTCTAGCCTGTGGATGGATCCAGAGTTGCTAAGTGACAGGTTTCCATCGACATTGCCTCCGCGCTTGCGTACTTGCGCTAACAAAACGCCAACACTGGGCTCGGTGCGCTGACACCATGGAGTGTGCTGCTCGAGGCGGACAGCGCTGCGAATCTCGACCTCGTTCAGGTCGCATGCCGTGGCATCAGTGACGCGCGCGACCGCACGCCGTCACCGCTGCGCTGGGTCGCACCGGACGTTGTGACGGGCGGGCCCCACACTAGCAGCGCGGACATGTACGCATTCGGGGTGCTGCTCACAGAGCTCGACACCACCCACGACGCCTTGAGCCCGAACGGCGCCGCGATGGACGACATGATGATCGTGATGTGCGTCGCCAAGGACGCACTGCGACCGACGCACTCGCCGACCTGCCCGACCGAGATCATAGAGCTCGTGGAAATAATGTGCCTCTCGCACGACCCGACGCGGCGGCCGCGCTCGGACCAGGTCCTGTACCACTTGCGAGCAAGCTCAAGAACCTCTGCTGGATTGGGTGGGTGATTGGAAAGGTACTGATATACCACATATATGAAATCGCGTGGACCACATTACGTTCTCCTCTCCCTCCCAACAAACTTCAAGGGCGCGTCACCGTTCTTACGAGGTGATGCGTAAAAACGCATTTTGGTGATTTTTACGTTGAGCTCCGCTCGTGGATTGGTCGAAATTCGGCTCGTACTCACCAAATCCCATTGCGTTCCTCATCCCTTGTCTTGGAGCGAGGCACGGAAAAGAAGGGGAAAGCGCCTGGGCAAACTGAACAGCAGGCAGGACGACGACGCGCGAAAGGCGACGGCCCGACCCACACAGTGCCGCAACACTGAGCACCGCGCCTCGGAAACATCCTCTCTATCCGACTCTCCCTCGTTTCCAGCGACGGGCCTCGCGCAGGAAAGAACTCCTCTCTCTTTCTCTCGCCGATCTTCGCGAGTGAACCCCCGGTCGATCGAGACACTCTCTCCGTCCAGGGCTTTATCGTTTCTCTAAAATCCTCGACGGTTTGGCGGTGTAAACGCCACTTTAGAGTGCTGTAGCGGTCGACACGATGGGTGCGTAGCTTGCGTTGGCGATAAATGGGGGCTTTGCTCGTGACAGACATGGGTTCCGTTCTGACGGTTGGGTACGTTATTGCGTTTGTCTTGCGATTATCGGCGACCTCGATACACCAGCGGACACGGCAATGTAAGTGAGCAGACCTCACAATTGGATTGATCGCACGTCTCGTATGGCTCATATGTGAATGTGTGAAATGATCTCGACGGACAGCAAGCGTGAGCGCGACGACTTTGGTGACGACCTCCTGGGTTCGCTTCATGAAATCCCCAGTGACTCGCAAAAGCTGAAGACCACAGAGGACGATGACAAGAAGGGCCAGCGATGGACGCCAGAGCAGGACGAGGCGCTGCGCGCGGCCGTCGAGAAGTACGGGCAGCGCAACTGGAAGGTGCGTTGTGTGGCCATGCTTGGGAAGTACAACTTCAACACAATCGGCGGACGCTGATTTTTTTCTCTCGACGCTGCGCAGTCAATTGCTGCTGAAGTGGAAGGCCGCAACCACGCGCAGTGTCTTCAGCGCTGGAACAAGGTGCTAAAGCCAGGTCTTGTGAAGGGCCACTGGTCGTACGAGGAAGACAGCATTCTCGAACGGATGGTGCTTCAAGGCTGCCATTCGTGGGCTGAGGTATCCGCGCACATTCCGGGACGCACGTAAGTTTGCACACTTAGCCATGATTTGTTGGGATCATGTGCTTACACCTGCGGCATCGTTTGTGATACAGAGCCAAACAGTGCCGCGAACGTTGGCGAAACCACCTCGACCCGAGCATCAACAAAGCGTACGAACTGTCACTTGCACAGGTAACACCTCCGACTCGGCGCACTCATTCTTTGTTTGTTTCCCTACATAGCCCTTTCACGCCGGAGGAAGACATCACGATCCAGCAGGCATATGAACAACTGGGCAACCGCTGGACCCAGATTGCTGAGCTCTTGCCCGGGCGAACGGAAGATGCCGTGAAGATGCGTTGGAAGGCGCTGAACCCGAACCAGCGGACGAACGCGAAGCCCGGCCGACCTCGCCTGATGCCTGGTATGAACTCAAGCAAGAGCCGAAGCGCCGCGCAAATCAACCCGGACAACATGATCGCGACCACGTTGATGACCGCTCCTCCGGGAGCACCAATGCAACCGATGTATGCGTACCCTACGGCTTACGACACCTCGGCCTCGATGCCTGTTGGCACCGTACCGCTGGGTGCTCCCATGCCCATGCACCAACAGAACCCGCAACACGTTCCGTCGCCGCATCATCAGGTGCCACGCTCTCGAGGCTACTCCGATGGACCTACGCTCAACGGCTCCGAGCTGCCTGAACCGAGTGTGGAGCCCCTTGGGGATGACCACCACGACGTCGACTCGAAGGACGCAGCCATGCTCAAGGAGCTGTTACTGCGCAGCCAGTCTAATAGCCTGCTCAGCTTTGGCAGCGCTCGCGGCCTCAGCTCGTTTGCCGATATGTCCCCGGACGAGCTTCTTGCTAGTGGCGAGCTTGACGAGATGTTGAAGGCCGTGTCGCTCGCGAACGGAGATGCACCGAGTGCTACGTCGTCGATGACGTCGGCTCGGTCCGCCCGACTCTCTAACTCCTTCTCCAACAGCCGCACGCTCTTCAAGGCGCTCGAGAATATGAGCACGAGCCAGGACAAGCACATCTTCCAGGAGCTGATTGACGAGCTCAAGGCCAGCGGCGACGCGAACCTCGTCAGCGGCGGCCACACGCACAACCAGATCGATCAGCTGCCGAGCGACCTGTCGAACGACCCGAACTTGTACAGCTTCCACAGCTCTAGCGGCCGCAACCTGCTGCACTCGCTCGAATTTGATCAGAACGCCGACCGGCGCCGAGGCATCGACTCCTCAATAGCCAATGGCCACGACGGCGAGGACGACGAGGACGAGGACGACTTTGGAGACCTCATGAAGCCCATTCACCGAGGCAAGCGGTACTAGAGCGGGAACGGACGTTGGGTGGGTGGATCGAGGGGAAATTTCCACGATGGACAAGAGACCAGCGCGCAGGCGACCTCCAGTGAGAGCGAGAAGGAGGCAATGCGCGGGAGCTGCAGTAGGGGGCAACGAGCCCGAAGGAATCCGTTGTTGATGTGCCATGAATATGAAGTGATGATATACAGGGGTACGCGCGGGGTACGATCCGCATGTGTTGGTTACAGATCATGCCGGATAAGTTCGGTCATAGTCTGGTAGTCTATGGCATTTTCCATAGGTAGTGGCCTGTGACCGGGAGGAGCAACCCAAAAGAACCATTCTCAACTCAACTCACTCTCTCTCTCTCTCTTTCGATTCGAACGCCGACCAGCGTGTTGGGACAAGCACGCAGGCTCCGCCCGCTCTTCACAGCCACGCGATGGGTCCGTCCACACACATATGACGCGTGCTCGTCGCTATGACGCGTGGCTAACCGGAGACCTTATGCGTTGTTGTTTGGATTTCTGTTGTTGGTTCGGGCAGAGACGATCGGGTGCGCGCGGATGGCGGCGTCCACGCCAGGGCGAGCTGGTTTATCTTACGATTTGTATGCTCTGCGTAGCAAACGCGACCGCGACGGCGTGGTGGACGGGCTCCTGGAGTCGTTCGGCGACGCGCCGAGCGACGCGCAGCGGCTCCGTGTCGCGGAGGACCGCAAGCCGCAGCGCTGGACGCCCGAGGAGGACGAGGTGCTGCGCGTGGCCGTCGAGAAGCACGGCCAGCGCAACTGGAAGGCACGGCGCGTTGGCGCGAACTGAGCCCATTTATCAACCCATAGCTCATTGTATGTGTGTGTGTGCGTGTAGTTGATCGCGGCCGAGGTCCCCGGCCGCAACCACGGCCAGTGCCAGCAGCGCTGGAACAAAGTGCTCAAGCCCGGGCTCGTGAAGGGCCACTGGTCCGAGGAGGAGGACACGATCCTGAAGCAGATGGCGCTGCAGGGCTGCCACTCGTGGACCGACGTCGCCGCGCAGATCCCCGGCCGCACGTACGTTATTTTGTGCTGCCACTGTGGTTACGAACGATGCGCTGACACATTTGGCTACACGCAGGCCCAAGCAGTGCCGCGAGCGCTGGCGCAACCACCTCGACCCGAGCATCAACAGATCGTGAGTTGGCGCTCGGATGCTAACAGAATGGCTGGCTTGAGCATTGACCGACTGTGGTTTCGTGCGGTCACTTGCATGTAGCACCTTTACTCCGGAAGAGGATTTCACGATCCAGCAAGCGTACGAGCAGATGGGCAACCGCTGGACCAAGATCGCAGAGCTCGTTCCGGTACGCTGGAGGCACTCTGTGGAGTGGATTCGTGATGCGCACGGCCAACTGATTCGCATCCAACGTGTCGTGGATAGGGGCGAACGGAGGACGCTGTCAAGACGCGTTGGAAGGCGCTGAACCCGTTCCGGAAGACAAACGATCGCCCGGGGCGGCCGCGTCGAATGCCGGACATTGACGAAGTGTCCACGATGCTGCGACCCGACAACCTCACGGACGCAGGGCTCCACCAGCCGGGCTATGCACACGCATACGACGAGCTGGCGTCCATGCTGCTGAGCATGGTGCCCTCGCAGCCTGCACGACAACCAACGGTCATTCACAGCAGCGAGACGAACACCGCCGTGGTTGGGGGATCGGAACTACCAGAGCCGATCGTGGAACCGCTCCACGAAGACCACAATCGCATCGACTCCAAGGACGCCGCGATTCTCAGGGAATTGCTCCGAAGTCATACAAGCAGCATTATGAGTTTCGGCAGCACGCACGACGCCAGCTCGTTTGCAGACATCTCGCCGGACGAATTACTCGGAAGTGGCGAGCTGGACGAGATGCTGAAGGCTGCGTGCCAGTCCAGGGACGGCATCGAGAGCGGCACGACCTCGTCCGCGACCTCGGCAAAGGCACTGATCAAGACACTCAAGAACCTGAGTAACAGCCAGGAGAAGCACATATTCGAAGAGCTCATTGACGCCGTCCGTGCTGCGTCTGGGGTTGAGCCGAGTGAAGATGGCAGCAATCGCTCGCTCGACTTTTTCTCGACTTCGAGCGGGCGCGACCTGCTCGACGTCCTGACCGCGAGCGGGCGCAACCTGGGTCACTCGCTCGACTTTGACCGGTCGAGCATCCACACGACCAGCCCGGAGCTCAGCGCGCTCGAGGGTGATGACACTGACGAGGACGGTGATGACGACGAGGACGACGACGACCTGCTCAGACCCATCCACATCGGCAAGCGTTCGGCCGCAGCGGGGAACGACGACGGTCTCTCGGACCTGCTCAAGCCCATCCACCTCGGCAAGCGCACGTCATTTGTCGGGCAGCCTGACGGAGGTTTTTAGGGGAGAAACAGATGAGCTGCATGCGCGGTGTTTATGCGGAATGCTCTGTGAACATGTATTCATGGGCAAGCTTCTCAAGGGTGTTAAGTCTGGTTATGGTTCGTGAGATGCAAACCAAGCAGCAGTGTTAGCGGGGTGTTCTCTATGATGTGTCCACGCCACAGGTCCTGAGGGAACTGTTGGAAGTAGGCTTATTTGCTTTCTTCGTTATGCATTTCCCCAAGCAGCTTGGGGACGCTTTCCTGTTCGGTTCAAGGAATCGTATCCAGCCATCGTCTTCGACAACCAACCCCTTGATTCGGGGCAACCGATCAAAAGGTGTTTCCGAGTGGTTGCTCACTGGAGAGCGAGATGACGAACGTTCAGTTTTCCCGTTCAATCAAATTACTATGCCTCGCGTCGACAACAGGGGGCGTGCGTCTCACGGTTTCCCCCCGTAGAGCTGTTCCGTCGTGATCTCTTCTTGCGAGAATGTTCATGCCCCACTCCAGCAGGAACTCTTTGACTCAAACCGTCTGTTCTTCAGGTACACGACACCTCAGGCCACTGTGCGGCACTTGCGCCGTCGCTTGCGTGACCCGAATAGAGAGATTCGAGCTAACCGGTCGTGAAGGTGCAGTCGACCGGTCGCTTTCAAGACCAGTCCTTTCTTCGATTCAGATGTGTTCACAGTCAATAGGCACCGTCCACCGCAATCGAGAAATCCCTCCCCTGCGTTCTCTTCAAGGTTCTCGCGTTCGACGACCACGGCCGCGCTATCCACGCGTAGAAACAGGTGAGCGACGCGTGGGCCAAGGTGCTGATCAGCAAGAGCGCCGGCAACTGCACGCTCCTGTCCCACGGGGGCGGCAGCTTCGTGGAGCAGAGCGCCCGCGTGGTCTACGACGTGGGCAGCTTCTTCCCCGGTGGGAGCTGGCGCTTCACTGCCAAAGACTGGTACGACACGAGGGGAGGCGTCTTCCATGGGCGCGCCATGTGCCAGACCCGAGCCGGCGCGTGGCGCGAGTGTGACTACTCGTTCATCCGAGGCGAGACGTTCGAGAACATCGACGGGAGGATGCTGCGTGACTGAAGGGTATTACTTTGTCGTAGGCGACTTCATGAGAGATAGGAGCCACGTAACAGAATGCTGTGAATATTCGCTCACACTGTCGGTGCCTTGAATGGATCGTGCGCCGGCAGCCGCCTGCGCATCGCAACGAGGGGCGGCGACATGGTCTTGGCTTGCTTAAATGCGTATCGGACGCTATTGATCTGCATCCCCAGTGCGGAAGCCGCAACGCCCGGTGGTCATTTCGGCTGCGACGTGTGCGAGTCACAATGGCTTCACGGGCCGAAGCATGGAATGATTGAAACCCATGGGCTTACCCAAGTATACCCACGCCAGACCCATTTATGGATATTGGAGACCTTGCCATATATAGTGAATGTGCTCGCTTTCGATTGGCACACACACATCACCACCATGTTCCCGACGCCGACGCCCAACGCGAATGTGGTGCGCTACCGCGTCTTCTTCCGCGCGCCACAGCCGCCTGCAGCCGCCCAAAACGGAGACGCGTCTCACTCCGTAAATGCGCCAGACGACCGCGCGTTCGCCGAGTCCGCGTGCGCTCTGTACGCCGCATTCGTCGCGCGCCAAGTGGGCGACTTTATCTGGCACAAGCACGCGATGCACCTGCGCGTCGCGCCCGTGGACGCTCCGGAGCTGCGCGCGTTCTGCCTCGAGGGCGAGACGTCCGTGGGCGACGCGATCGACGACGAGTGGGTCGTCACGTGGTTGCTCTTCCAGCTCACGACGCAGTTCCCGGATCACGACGCAATCGCGCAGATCAGCGACACGGACGGCGAGTTCCTGCTCATCGAGTGCGCCGACGTGCTGCCGGAGTGGGTGAGTCCGGAGAACAGTAACGACCGCGTGTTTGTGCGCAAAGGCGAGCTCCATCTCGTGGACGTGGACGCCGTGCCCGAGCTCAGCGACGCCGTGGAGCTCCGCGCCGCCGTGGGGAAGACCCGTACGAATAAGAAAAAGCGACGTCAAGAGACCAAGGAGACTGAGCGACAGCGCGTATTCCAGCAGTCGGTGCGCGCCGTGTTGGATGACGCTGTGGTGACGCGCGCAAACGTGGCCATGCAGCGCACGCTCCAGCAAAAGCTCGCCGAGGCGCCGCGGTACATACGCGCGAACCGCCACCGCGTGCGGTGTCTCCTGCCGCCCAAGGCTACGAGAGTGCTGGCGGCGTGCCCGTGCGTCGTGGGGGCTGCTGTGGAGGCGTTTTACTACCGCGAGCCGAAGGAGGCGGCGGCCGTGTGCAGCCAGATGAAGGCGTTCCCGCCGCAGGACGCGTCGGCCAAGATCGTCACCATGTCCCGCTGCCAGTACGCGCAGCTCAAGCAGCAGTTCTTCTTCCCGCCCAAACCGTTTCTGCATCTTCCGGGCGTCGAGGGTATGAAGGCCAACGACGACAACCGCAACGGCAGTCCGCAGACGCGCGCGGCCGAGATCGGCGTCAAGCTGACGTGTGGACTGGAGCTGCTGTACGCCACCGACGAGTGTGACCAGTTCGGCGCGCCCTGGCGGCAGATTATCGACGAGGCGCTAGCTAGCGGCACCGCCGTTGATAGCAGCGAGTCTACAGCAGGTAACGACGTGGAAGACGACGACGCGTGGTTGTACGTCCATCCCGATTCGCTCGAAGAGAAACTGCAAAGCGTGGCAATGCGAACTACACAAGGTACTACCCAGGAAGACGATATCGTTGGTGGTGCGGAGGAGCTGCAGAACATTGCAACCATGTTCAACAATTTCATGGGCGGTGTGTCGGGCGTCGATGGCGTCGAGTCGAGCGAGCCGGTGCAGCTCGACATGGGCGCGTTTATGAAGCTGCTGAATGGAGAAGTGGGCGGTGGACTCGGTGGCGCTGTCGACGACGATGACGAGTGGGACGACCCAAGTGACGACGATGACGACGATGGCGACGAGTCCAGTATCGACAGCGACGACGAGCTGGACCAGGAACCCGAGGACGAAGAAGACCGCATCATGCGCGAAGCAATGGACGAGATGGACGCCGAGCTGGCGGGATCCACGCTTAGCAAGACGTTCACGCGCCCATCGATCGCCGCACTGGACGACGCGGACGCTGCCGGCCACACGAAGGGGCAGCGTGCGAATCGTTCAGTCGATGTACCCGACGAGGACACGCCGCTGGATCTGGATTTCAACTTGCTCTCGAACCTGCTCGAGTCAATGGCGTCGCAAGAGGGACTCGCCGGACCGGTGAGCAATATTCTCAGCGAGCTGTCGGCTTCGTCTTCAAGATAAAACCGAGCCAAAGGTAGGAACGGGAGACATGAGTATGTATGGTATACGTTAACAGATCTCGGACACACGTGCTACTTCTGTCGTCACAGTGTGACGCGTTTGTTTGGTGCTTTAGGCGGCGACAGCGTCGGGCGTCGCGACGGGCACGTACTTGGGCGAGACGCCCTTGCGCGCGGCGCGACCGTGGAACAGCGTCTCGATGTCCTCGAGCAGAAGGCCCTTGGTCTCCGGGCAGAAGAACCACACGAAGACGCCGCAGCACGCGCAGAGCGCGAAGAAGAGGAAGAACACGCCGTTGATGTTGAGGTACGGGAAGAGCTTGGGCACGGCGATCATGATCGCGCCCATGCCCCAGTTGGCCATGGTCGAGAGCGACACGGCCTTGGCGCGCACGCTGAGCGGGAAGATCTCGGCCGGGTAGATCCAGCACACGGGGCCCCACGAGATGGCGAAGTTGAACACGAAGAAGCAGGACGCGACGACCATGATGTAGCCGGCCGTGGTGCTGCAGCCAGCGTCGTCCGTGTCGCCGTCGCAGCCGACCGTGAAGCTGATCGCGGCGACGAGGTGACCTAGGCACATACCCACGGCGCCCAGCAGCAGCAGCGTGCGGCGGCCGAACGAGTCGACCCAGCGCATGGCCGGGATCGTACTCACAAAGTTGACGAGCGAGAGGATGAGCAGCGACATGGTGCCGTCGCCCACTACGTCCTTGTAGATCTGCGCGCCGTACGAGAACACGGGGTTGATGCCCGTGGCCTGCTGGAGCACCTGGAGGAACATGGCGATGAGCACGCGGCGGCGCAGCGACGGGTCCCAGAGCTCCACCCACGAGGTGCTGCCCTCGAGCTCGAGCTGCTCGCCGATGGCGTTGAGCTCGTTGCCGACGTTGTCGCTCACACGCAGCTTCTTGAGCGTCGTCTCGGCGGCCTCGCGGCCCTTGTGCTGGTACACCCAACGCGGGCTCTCCGGGATGCAGAAGATGCCGAGCATGACGATGACCGGCGGCACCAGCGCGACGCCGTTGGTGATGCGCCAGCCTTCGTCGACGTTCTTGACGCCAATGTTGATGCAGTTGGCCACGAAGAGGCCCGTGACGACAGTCATCTGCATGAAGCCCGAGAGCAGGCCGCGCAGCTCCTTGGGGGCCATCTCGGCGCCGTAGATCGGGATCGAGAACGACGAGTTGCCGACGCCCACGCCCTGCACGATGCGGCCGAAGAGGATGAGTGTGTGCGCGTTCGCGGGCGACGCGATGATCCAGATCGTGCCGACGCAGAACCAGACGCCGGCGTTGAAGATGGTCGTGCGGCGGCCGAAGCGGTCGGCGACCCAGCCGCCGATCGCGGCGCCGAAGAGGCAGCCCAGGTAGTACATGACGTTGTAGAGCGTGGTGAACGTGCGCCAGTTGCTCGGGAGCTTGGACGACGAGCGGTGGCACTCCTCGTCGGTGTTGCCCGAGTAGTCGACGCAGAAGTCCTCGAGGAACGAGTCCATGACGAGCACGCCGCCAGTCACGCCCTGGTCATAGCCAAAGAAGAGACCAGCGAGCGAGGCGAAGATGCAGACGATGATGGCGTACACGCGCGAGCCGTCGGTCGGCGTGTCGTCCGCGCCGCCCTGGACGGGGATCACCATACCAGCCGCCATAGTTGTCTTGGAGTCGAAGCGAGCGCTGGTGACGAGTGTGGTTGGAAGTGGTCAAGCCGAAGCAAATTGAGGAATGAACGAACTGAAGGAGCGCTCCCAACAGCCTCCTCCAAGAGGGTCTCCCACCTACACGGAAGCGAATGTTCGAAGCAGAGGGCCGACGGGAGTCCGGCCAACCAGCCATCACTGTCACCGAGGCTGTTTGTCCAAGGCGACCCATGACAGACCGTACACTCTCTCCGTGTTCCGCCCGACACGACGCCGAGGGAAACGGTTTTCCCCAACTGCAAGTTGACAAGCGCAGGGCCTCGGATTCGACGCGTCCACGAGACGAGACCAAGCACCACGAGGCGCTTCAGGAACGGAGCGGTGTCTCCGGAGTCCGGAGTCCGGAACCGGACGACACGCTTGTTGGGGGAACCGGCGCGGGCCGCGACGAGGAGAAATCCAGTGCCGAGCGCCGCGTCTGTGCGCGCCGCTGTGTTTCGTCGCGCTTCGCGTCGACGGTGTTTGCTGTCTCATCCGCGCAACTTCAACTCGGATACTTCAGTTTCGAGTCGAGCTAGAAGACTGTGGGAGGTACGTATGTATTTTGACAAGTCGTTGACTGAGACATCTGGCTCAACATAGTCCACCAACAATGATGCTGCATATACCATGTATGTAATGATAGAGGTTTACCGTCAACATGACCGGAGTGAAGGTCTCTCAATGATCATCGAAACCTGTGGTAACAGATAATTGAGGTGAGCGTTTCTTAGTTTTTCGGTTCTTCTCCGTTCCAAAAACCTTTGATACGCTATACGTCTGCTTGGTCGGCAGGTGGATTGTCTCACCACCCAGAGCGTTGAAGTCTGTCGGAGTGCGCACTTGTCTACGCCGCCGCGCGTCCGTAATCGCTCCGTACCTCTTGCTCCCATGATGTCATGCCACTGGTAAAAAGAGTGCCAAGATGCCACCCTGTTATTATTTAGTGGAAGATTTGACTGTGTGCCTGCAACGAAAGACTGCCAAGAATCGCCATGCTGCTGAGGCACTCGCGCGCTGCGACATCCCTCCCCGACTCCACGCTTTTCGCCGGAGATCATGGGTCTCTCGGTTTTGTATGGGGACTTTCCTTTTGGTGTTGGAGCCCTCCAACTTGGAGGGCTGGCTCAAGTGTTGAGCCAGGGCGCTTCAGAAACGAGGGCTGCAGTTGGTAGAAAACAGACATGTACCGGTGGGAACGACTTTGGCCACCAAGCGCTGTGGACCATGGTGCTTGGCGGAACGTGCGGCCCACGCGAGCGCGTTGCTGATACTCGGCGCGGCGCCGTAAACTGGCGTCAACCGCACTGCGTGCACGGCTGCGCGAGGTTGAACTTGGGAGAATAAATCCACTGGGCATGAGCAACAACAACGGCGAGCCAGGATATTGATTATCATCGACTTCCTCGCACACACACGTCGACGTGTTCGCGTCCGGAGTCCAGATTCCTTGGTCGCTCACTAACAGGAGGGGAGATACTTGCTTTCCACTTTCTTTTTCGGGCGGTCGCTTTCTATTAGTTACTTTCCGTTTTGTGCGGTCCTCACTTTCTTGACCAGCTCTACCTTTCACGAGAGTGCTCGTGTCATTGACCCCCAGCGGTGGTGCGATTAGCAAAGTGGCTCTCCACTTGAGACGCTTGCTCCTGTCGATGCAACCCCCTGTGGTGGAACACTAATATACACGTCCAAAGGTCATAAGCGGTCGCTACCGCACGATTTGCCTCACGCTCCAAACCCACTCGCGTACCCGTGAATTGCAAACAGAAGCGCAGAGCCTTCGTCATGGCCTCACCACTTTCCACTGTTCTCTCCCTCGTGGCGCTCTACGCGCTCGCGCGCCTGGCCAAGCGGCTTTCTCGCTCGACAGCAAGGTCGTGCTCATCACGGGCGGCGCGAGCGGCATCGACCGCGCGCTCGCCGAGCGTATCCACCGCGCGGCCGCGGACGTAACGCTCGTGCTGCTGCATGTGGACGCCGCGGCGCGGGAAGAAGCTAAGCGGGGGGATCGAGGCGAATGCTTCGAGTGGCAAGCTGCTGACCTATCGATGTGACGTGTCCGATGAAAGGTGATACGTCTCGTAGTAACCTTGCTTTGCTTGCGTCCATGATTTGATACGTCCCGTAGTCCAGCTGTAACCGCTTGCTTTGTTGGCGTCCACGATTCTCATCCGTTGATCTTGGGTGGGCGGCTCTGGCACAGCCACGTGGCGCAGTGCGTTGCGAATGTCCAGGAGGACGTCGCACCGAGACCCATCCACGTGCTCGTGAACAACGCCTGTGAACAATCTTCGGCGTCAACGTGCTCGCGCACTTTTACCTCGCCAAGCACGTGCTGCTACGCATGAAGGAGCGCGATGCCGAGTGCATGATCGTCTCGGTGGCGTCGCTGGTGCGTTAGTCGGTGGCGTTGGGGTCTTCATGTGCTGAGGTGGATGCCCACGCCGTGTCCGTTCTCCTTCCTGTCAGGCTGCAAATTCGCCGACTACTGCGCAACCAAGGCCGCCGTCATGGCGATCCACAACTCGCGTACGTACATCTCGCTCTCGTCCGACTTGCCAATGCACGATACATTGACATGATATTGAGATGACACTCAGTCCGCTTGGAGCTGCTGCGCGACGGCTTTGCCACCAAGATCCGCACACTCGTCGTGTACCCGCTGGGCGTGCGCACGGGCATGTTTGACGGCATGTTCGTAGCCGACCGCGGCCTCTTCGGGATCTAGAGACACCTCGGGCCGATGCTCACGCTGGACGAGGCCATCTCGTCGATCCACCGAGCCATGCTGGACGGTGAGCTCCAGGTCGTCTCGTGCCACCCGGGTGTGCTGGGCGCGGCTCTCGAGTGGGTCGTCCCGTTGCTGCGCTTGCTGCCGATTCCACTTCAGGACTTGCAGGCCGCCTCCCAGCGGGATGCTGCGCGGTATGGACTCGTTCGTTGATCGCGCCGGGAAGAAAGTCTAGCCACATAGCACACGAAAGGAAGCGAGCAAATCCAGAGCAGCTTCCACGAACCGGGCCTTCTTTATACAATACAGTGGCTCGAAAACACACACCCCAGGGGCTCATACACAACGACATACCTTTTTCCGCGCTCCATGAGGCGGTGGGTGGCTTTACTCCCCACGCTTGGCCTCCTCATCCGGCTCCCGATTGCGCAGCCACGAGGTGGACAGTTCCTGGATACGGTGCACGCTGTTCTCGGCCTGCTTGAGCTTGTCTTCCAAGACCGCGACGCGCTGGTGGAGCGCGGTGTTCTCTTGCGACACGTCGTGGAGCTTGTTCTCGAGGTCGCGCACGAACGTCTGTGGGTACAGCGCCGCGGGCGTGTGAGTCCGGTGCTGCGACTGCGGCGAGAACGAGTCGTCCAGGAAGATGCTACAAGTCACACAGATATTCCACGTGAGATCGTCCGTTGTCCTCGCAGGCAGTCTGTGCCATCCGTATCTGTCCTTGGCAGCAATTCTACGCCGCCAAAGTCATCAGTAGATGATTTTTTCATTGTTTTCGGAAGCACCCAAAGGAGTGGGGCGAGACGGACTGGCGCAGGCCACGCACACAACTTGATTGCATCGCCTGCGCCTGCCTGCTTCCAGGCCAGGGAGAGATCGCCCCCTTTTGACGAGCACGAAATCAATACACACCACATACCTGCTTTTCTTGGGCGGCGAATCGTCAGTCTCCGTGCGCTCGCCCGACAAGTGGCGGATATCCTCCAAAATGTCCTGGATCGACGAGATCTTGGCTTCGATCATGTGCGACGACGCGCTGTGCGTGCGCGTCGCCTTCTCGACCGCTTCCAGCACATGCGTGCTGAGCTTCGGGATCATCTCCTCGACATTCTTCTTGTACACGTAGATCTCCGTCTCGGCCGCGATGAGCTGCTCTTGCAGCACCTGCTTGTCGCGTTCCAAAATCTGGACTTTCTTCTCCGCCGCTTCGTATCGCTTCGTTATGGCGTCCAACTTGTTCTCGAGGTTCTCGTTCTGCTTCTGCATAAATACTTGGTGGGTCCTGAGGGCGTCCCGCTGGGCCAACGACTGGCCGTCGCGCACCGCCGTGGTAAGTCTGGAGATTTCCGACTCCATGCGCTGCTGGTGCTGCAGTAACTGTATCATCGTGGTCTGCAACCCGACGGCGTCGGCAGTCGACATCCCCGGGAGGCTGCTCGGTGGTGACGCGGGCATCTCGGCTCGTTCTCTCAGCGGTGTTTTCTCCGCCTCGCTTTGGCTGGCGCTGGTACAATCGGTGCCTTCGTTCGGTCGCTGCCTCTTCTGGATCGTCATCGGCGTCTCTCGTTTCGACTCCATTTCCGCCAGCCGTCGTCGCCTCGCCGCCACGGCCGCAGGCGTGTACGTGGTTGGACCAGCGACTGTAGCGGGGGTGGTGTCCCGTGCTGTGCTCTGCTGAGAGGACCTGATATTCGTAATGTCCAACAACGCACCCTCGATAGACGACCGCGATGACGAGCGTTGCGTTGACTGGCTCGAATTGGAGGCCGACGACGACAGACCGCGGCTCACGGCCAGCTCCCGCGACGACATGGAGCACTCACTTTCACCGACCTCGCTCTCTCTGGGTTTCTTTCTTCCTAGCACGGCGACCGGATCCACTTCGAGCAAGTGAACTTCGTTGAGCCACGTGTGGGAGCCGGCGTAGCCGCCAAACAGGATCATCTTTTCATTCTTCAGCTGGCGCCTGCCGCGGTTGTCGTCTCCTGGCGCCACGTAATAGACAGCACAATGGGCCGTGCGTCCACACGGGTAGTCCTTAGGCGTCGTCGCGACTGCCGAGGCCACCGACGACTGTGTGAGCACGACATTCTGGCTCTCGGCCTGCTGCGATTCGGCCCCATGGTCTCGTCGCCGCGACGTCTGCGCGCCCAACTGCCTCCAGGTCGTGGTCGCGATATCGTACAAGAAGACGTCGTTGCGGCGCGACGTGCGCTTCCGCCCGCCAAAGAGCACGAGGTGGTCCGGGCCGAGCTGCGTGAGCGAGTGGTTGATGCGGGTCTCGGGCTTTTCGCCGAGCAACAGGATCTTGTCCCAGCGACTGTGGCGCACATTGTACATGTACATGCCACCAAACTGGCGCTTGTTGTCGTGGCCGCCGTACACAAAGAGCTGCTCGCGGCTCGGGCTCGCGGCCATGTCCGCGGACGCGCGCGGCGACGGGATGCTGCCGCTCGACGCCTGCTCGCGCCACTGGTTGACCCCGACGTCAAAGTAGAAGAAGTCGTTGTAGTAGGCCGTGAGTGTCGCGTTCTTGCCGCCAAAGCAGAACAACTGGTCGCCAACCACCTACAAGTCAAGTTCCCGCCAGTCAGTTTGTGTTTCTTCTTCTCCAAAGAGCCAGTCACACGGAGCGAGCCCACGCACCGCGCTGCAGTGGCCGTTGCGCGCGCGCGGCTTCCACATGCTCTTGACCGTCCGCGGCACCCACTGCGCCGTCATCATTGCCTGCTTGATGCGCACTTCGCCGACGCGCATCTCGTCCGTGTCAAATACTGGAGGTTGCTGGCTCGCGCCGCGGCCATGGGCATCGTCCTCGTACACGAGGATGTTGCCCACAATGAGCACACGCAGCCCGAGCTCCGTCTCGTCCGGCGACGCCACGTAGTGCATCGTGTGGTAGTCTCGACCGTTGGTCAAGTGCGGGTCCACGGGGGCCACAGCACCGGCACGTTTCTTCCCCGCCGAGCCTGTTGTTACTACGCCCGGCTTGGGCACGACGCCGCGCGGACTCTCGGAGCTCGCATCCGAGCCAAAGCTGCTCGGCAGGAATGACGCGTCGTACACGGCGCCGCCGGCTCTGTCTGGCGCGATCGAGACCACGAGCTTCTTCCACTGCATCGTCGGGGCCCGCTCGTCGTCGGCTGGCGGCGCCCCGGACTGCGACGGCGGCGGCTGCGAGGACTGCGAGTACGACTGCGACTGCGACTGCGACTGCGACTGCTGCGAGAGCCGCATCTTGGCCTTGGCCTTCTGCTTGGCCTGGCGCTCGAGCGGCGACGGCTCGAACGTCGCGTACCGGCGCGGCTCGAGCACGTGGAAGTCGTCGAAGAACACGTCGCCGTTCGAGCCGCCGAACACGAGCACGCTGTTGCTCGGCGCGAGCAGCGTGAGCGCGTGGCCCGAGCGCGGCGGCGGCGCGTCCGGCGCCTGCCCGTCCAGCAGGTGCGTCCATCGCGCCAGCTGTGGCGCACTGGTCGGCGGCGGCGCACTCGCCGTCTTCTGCATCGCGAGTCAAAGGCGGGATTTCCGAGTGCGAGGTGAGTGTGTCTCCCGCCCAATTGATGAGGAGCTCCAAACTTGGTTTTGAAAACCTAATGGTAGGTTTGGTGAGATATCTATACACCTACTACTGTCTCAACTGCTAGGTTTATTGATCTAGGTTCTGGAGATAGATCTCGAACGCGTGGATGCCGTCGGGCGTGAAGCGCGCGCGCTGTGCCAGGATCTCGTCGCGCGTCATCTCGAGCGCCTCGTCCACCTCCTCGGGCTGGAGCGTCAGCGCGCCGTCGTACGTGCACTCGAAGATCTCGCCCCAGACGTCCGTGCGCGCGTCCGCGTAGTGGAACGTCGCGACCGACCGGAACGCCACGCCGCGCACGCCCATCTCCTCGAACGCCTCGCGCTCGCAGTTCTCCGCCATGGTCTCGCCGATCTGCACGACGCCGCCCGCCATCGGGTCCAGGAAGCCCGGGCAGTAGTCCTTGATCATCGTGCGGCGCTGCACGAGAAAGTGGCCGCTGCAAAAGGCGGGGAAGCTTAGTACAGCTCAGATGCGTGTCGAGACACAAGGAGACGTACCTGGATCGCTTGATGACGATGTAGGTGGCGCGGTGCGGCAGCTTGAAGTGGCGCTACAGCAGCAGCAGAAGAGGCGCCGTCATTAGCATATATCTCTCGGGTTGCGGAGATCTCAATGGCGTAAGTGAGACCGTACCATCACGGCGCGGTCCGACTGCCCGACGACATTGTTGTCGGCGTCCACGATGCAAACCTGTGGTACGAATAATAGCGCTCAGTTGCTAGTTGTCTCTTATAACCACAGCGAGGCGTGCGGCTCGCGCACCTGCTCCCGCGCGCTCAGGGATGTCGTCGCCATGGTGGTGGGATAAGTGGAGGCTGGAGGTCGGTTGAACCATGGAATCAGTAGGTTTTATCAGTATGAGTCAGGTGGGACCCCCTCTGAGTATATCTCCACTAGGGAGTTTCCGATCTATATCTCGGTAGCTCTCCGGCGGTTGCCGTTCGTTCCGACATCCGCATGGCGATACCGCCGCCGCGCACGGACCGACAGTAATACCGACAGTGGACACGTGTGCATACTGCATTCTATTACGCGGTATCTATCGCACAGCAACGAGATCAACTAGTATCCCATCGGTCGAGCTGTAGCTCCCCGTTGATGTTCTCGATCTTGTCGCCTTGGGAGAACGTGTACTCGCACTTGCGCCACGCGCCGGCTCGCGTCCTGCACATCGCGCGCCCGCGGGACGCGTTCTCGCACGCGTCGTACCAGCCCTCCTTGTCTTTGGCGGTGAGCAACCAGCTTCCGAAGGGGAAGAAGCTGTCGACGTCGCTGACTACGCGGACGCACTTCCGCACGAGGCGGATGTCCCCATTGCGACAGGAGCGTGCGGTTGCCGTCGTTCTTGTGGATCAGCACTCTGGTCCACGATGCGTCCACTTCATCGTACGCGCGGATGGCAGGATGGAGGTCGTCGTACGCGTGGACCCTGACGTGGTCGTGCAGGTAGTAGGCGACTGCGAACTCGTCCATGGCTTGGTGGCAGTAGCAGTAGGTTCCTGGACGGGGTGCAGGGCTTTGGAGGCGGATGAGGAAATGGGAGAACAGGACGCACGACTCTTTCAGTCGACGCGATCCCAGTGAGCTGATTTGAGAACATAAAAATGGACGTCCATGAACTGGTCGGACACATCTTCACGGTTGCCCCGAAGCTCGATGGGAGGGGGATTTGCGTTCCAAACCGGCCGCTCACTTGTGGCATGGTCGAGGTCGTTTTTGGTCCACCCAGTCAGTTCACGATGGGTTCCATCGCCTGAAGGGACCGTGAACGGGATGATTCCTCATTTTCGTGTTCTCACGAGTACTTGATTACCTCCCAAGCCACAAGTCAGCTACCGTACTTCCGCTGCTACCACCTCCCAAGTCATGGACGAGTTCGGTCGCCTACCACGAGCGCGACCACGTCCAAGTCCTCGCGTTCGATGACCGTGGCCGCGCCATCCGCGCGTATGAGGAGGTAAGCGACGCGTGGGCCAATGTTTTGATCCACAAGAACGACGGCAACTGCACGCTCCTGTCCCACGGGGGCGACATGATGTGTCGCCGCGACATCTTCGCGCACCAGTGCGCCTACGTGGTCTACCGTGTGGGCCAGCTTCTTCCCCGGTGGGAGCTGGCTCCGAACAGCTAAAGATAAGCAAGGCTGGTACAACACACAGGAGAACGTTTTCCGTGGGCGTGTCATGTGCCTGGTCAAGCGCGAGAAGAGGAAGGTCCATGCGCGCGGCATCTAGCAGGTAGTTCCTGCCATGTGGCGCCAGTGCGACTACTCGTTCCTCCGGGGCGAGAAGTTTGAGATCCGCGACGGGAAGCTGCGGCTCGAGTGACTGATGACCGTGCCGTCCAGCGCGAGCCGTTAGACGCCGTACGCCATACCATACAAGAGAGTTGGGAATCGTAGGACGGAGATCTGGACGAGTACAACGAAATCTGGTCTTGATCCAGCAATTCGTCTACCGGTAATATCACGTGATCGCCTCTACGCGTCCTTCTTCCGGCGGCCGACAAACGTGTCCATGCCGCTCACGCCGCCGCCGAGATACACGACGCGATCGAACCACGCGACGGGCAGCAGGCGCGCGACGCTGGGCAGCCACGGCACGACGAACCCGCGCCAGCCAGTGTAGCACGACACGACGAGCTGCTCGCCGCCGGCCATGGCGTCCACGATGCACTGCGCCGCGTCGGCCTCGCGCGTCGTGGGCAGAAGGAGCCGGGAGAGCCACGCCGTCCAGTCGGATCCCTCCATGATGCCGAGGAACATGCCCGTGTCCACGGCGTTCGGACACACGAGCAGCGTCCGGATCTTGCTGAATCCATCGCGCCACAATTCCAGTCGCACTGCGATCCAGAGGAAGCCATCACAGAGAACACAGGTGGTAAGTGAGTGCAACTGGATCCCCGCAACACGTGGCGTCGTTCAGAGTGTGCTGGACGCGAAACACGCCATACGCACAGCAGTCGTGGAACGCCGAGATTGCCGCCTTGCTGCCACAATAATCCGCCAGGTTGGCGCCGCTAATCAGCCCCATCTGCAGCGGCGAAAAAGCCAGACACACGAGCGCAAGTTGATGAGTTCCTGAGCTTCCCGTCGCGGAGCGCATCCGCAGGGCGCCATCTGATGGCGCCTTCTGCTTCTCCCCTTACCACGGACGCGACCGACACGATGAACCCGCCATCCGCGGATTGCTTCAGCAGCGGCAGCACGGCCTTGACCATCCAGATCTGGCCGAGCGTGTTGACCTCGAATGTCCGCCGGATCTGCGCCGGCGTGAGCTCATCGATGCTCTTGCCGTGGACAATGCCTACACGAAGAGTACGGAATGGTAGCCGTCGGTGGTCGGTGAGGAGCCTGATGGAATCCGAACCGATTCAATTGGATTGGGATCATACCTGCGTTGTTGATCAGCACGCTGATGGGCCTGGGTGCCACGGCCTTGGCAATCGAATCGACACACGCGCGAACGGCACTGCGCACAAGTTCAGCATCGCAGCCAGAACGAGAGATGAAAAAACGTCAGTGGCGTGTCGCTGTCGGTCAGCAGCAGCAGTAGCCAGCCGTCGCGGGCTCGGGCGTCGGCCAGTCCATCTGGAAGAAACGCCCTGGACAACCGAAGCTTCTCGTTGCAGTTGTGATGGCTCGGGTGTGAGCGCAGCTGGAGATGTCTCCTCGCGCCGTGTGCTTTCCCAACACGCCACGATAGGTTTTCCCCAGCGCGCCGGATTGCCAGTTCGCTCGGTCGCGGTGACTGCAACTTGCGACGCGGCGTGTTTAGTGGACTGGACCAACCCACAATACCTACTATTCCCCACCTTTCCTCCGACACATCACACTTGAAGATGCGCACGCGGCCGTCTTCTTCTTCTTCTTGTGCTGGGTCTTCTGGCTTGTGGCCCGTCGCTGGCAACGTGGCTTTGGCTCGCGTCAGTGTGGGCGCCGTGGCGCCGCGTAGAAGCTCTCGCTGGGTGGACGCGAGCGCCGCCTCGTCGATGTCCACCAGCGTGACTGTCGTGCGCGGCGCGCATCGCAGCAGCGCCGCCGCGAGCTGCTTGCCGAGCCCGCGCGCGCCGCCGGTGATCACCACGACGCGTCCGTCAAGCGCCCGCGCGAAGCGCCGCCGGCGGCGCTGCCCGAGCCACCACGAACCGAGCGCGCCCGCGCCCACCAGCAGCAGCAGAAGAAGGAGAACGAGCGTCTCGCGCGGCGGCACCGCCCGGTGGTCGCCCCACAAGGCGACGTGCATCAACCACATGCTCGTGCGGTGGTCGCGCTCTCTCTTTCGCTTTTCGCCCTACGCAACGATTCGACACGTGTGAGGAGTGATGGTGGAGATGAGCTCCTCGTGGCGGGAGGAAGAGCTCCCCGCCAAATTCGCTACATATCGAGTTAGACAGGAAGAGACTTTCGCAACCCCTTGCCCTTTCCTGCACCGCAACCCATCAAGAACACTTCTGTCCACTGCCAGAAATGATAGATAGCAGCTGTTGCTCACAATGTTGAGGTCAAATTGCCATTCGGACACTGCTACCGAGGACCTCTATAATTGAGTACCCGTGAAAGCACTCGTACCTAGCCATATCGGATTCCAAATAGCGGAGCCCGTCGCCAGCGGCCATGTGGTCGCGTCGTGCTGACCCCACCCTCGGCGCGCCGTGTGGTGATTGCCGCGCAGTTGCGGCGGCCAACACGCCGCACTGTGTGACCTGACGCGCCTGCCAACTGGCCGCTCCGTCGAGTCGGGTTGTGCGGGCTGCGGGTGTCCAGTTGCCTCTCAGCATCGAGTCGCTTGCGTGTACAGTACAGTGGCGTTTGCCTGCCGCAATGGTGTTACACGCCCCATCCTCTCCAGATGGACGGGTCCCGCGTGGGAAGCCGCCTTGACGCGAGGATTCACTCCAAGGGGCTTGGATCACTCGGAGACCGTGGGCTGACCGGACGTCCCACGCCCGCCGGCCGCGTTCAGAGTACCGACCCCTCGCTCGCTCCCTCACCCTTTGGCGTGCACCCGCCCGGTCGAAATCAGTTGCCTCCCCCAAGTGCACTCTCTTGGGGGCAGTTGCTCCCGGTCTTCCGACGCCACTTTCCCACCGAGGCGCGACTCAGACGACGAGGACACGACGAGCGAGTCAGTTCATTCAGCGTTTGTCCGGGCGTCTCCCGCGTCGCACCTCCCTCGCGGCTCCGCCGACGCGCCTGCTCCTCCTCCTCCTCCCTCACCTCCAACTCTTTCCTTCGCCCACAACACACACGAGTGGTCTCCGCTGACTAGAGCTGGACAGGCGCAGGGGGCACTCACTCTCTCGTCACGACTGCGCAAAGCCCTCGCTCTCGCCTCGTCCTCGGGACCATTTTGCAACCAGCCCGCTCGCACACACACCTCCCTGCCTACCATGGTCGCCGGCTCCGCCGCCTTCTACCTCGAGCACGGCGTCTCAGCCGCCGCGGCCTCGCCCTCCCACAAGTGCCGCTACAAGACGGGCAAGTGCACGAACGCGCGCTCGAGCAAGCGCAACGGCCAGCCGCACATGCTCTGCCTGTACCACCGCGACAAGGCCAACAAGATCCAGCGCAAGTTTGACCGCCAGAAGCGCCAGAGCGTGCGCATGAAGAAGACCTCGTCGTCATCGGCCTCGGACAACAGCGCGCGCTCCGCCTCCTCGACGATGGCGGCGATCGCGGGCGGCGCGGCCTCGGCGTTCGCGCACTCGATGGCCGCGGGCGCGTCCTTCTCGGGGCTGCTCGCGGCACCGCACCGCGGCCACGAGCTCGACATCTACTCGGACTCGGACTCGAGCCGCTTCTCCACGGACAGCGAAGGCAGCCGGCTCTCGACCGACAGCGAGTCGGGCGGCGCCGCGGCCTCGCTGGACCTCGTCTGGCAGGACCTGCCGCACTCGTCGCTGCTGAGTGAGCTCGCTGACTCGCTCGCGACGCCCACGGCCGTGAGCTGCGGGAGCAGCGCCGGCGCCGCCGCGCGATTCCACGGGCCCGTGGGCTCGGGCGCACTGTCCCACGAGGAGATCGACTTTCTGTACTCGGCCATGCTCGAGTGAGCCAAACGCACAGTGCCGCAGACACCCGCGAGCTCGGTGCAAGTGCTGCAAGAGCTCCCGCGTGGCGGCAAAGGCGAAGAGAGAGAGAGAGAAGGCCCTTAGTATTGATGTCGGTATGGAAGCACTTGCGTTTTTGATAACTGTCCCCGATAATGAACACACATACACACAAAGAACGATCCCTAGTATCCCTGGTACCATGAGCTCTCTAGCCTTCCAGCGATTCACCGACAGCGCGTCACGCGTGGCGGATCCAGATTAGGAATGATCCATGGAGTCCCTGGAGAGAAAGAGGGTTGGTTACTGCTATTTTCTAGTTGGCGGCGGTGTTGGCGATCTCACCAAAGGTCGCGGCGGCTCGCGGGTCTTGCGCCTTAGAGGCCCTCGTCCGCGGCCGAGGATAGCGAAGCGATACGCACTACCACCGCAGCCCCACGCCAACCCCGACCTCACGGGAGCGTCCGGTCCGTCGTTCCGCGCGCGAGAACGCCGTCCGCTTCCGTTCCAAGCGTCCATGACCAGCAGCCGCCGTCCGCTCGCCTCGCGCCCCGTGTCCTGCTTCCGCGCACTCGCCTCGCCGCCTTCTCTGCGTCCGCGCTGCTGCTAGTGGACTCCTCCCGCCGCCTCGTCCGCAGTCTCCACTCGCCACGGCGTCCCGCCGGACGATGGCCGTGGAGCCGCCCGCGACCACACCGCCGCTGCTCGTGATCGCGCGCACCTCGTCCTCGCTCTCGCTGCCGGTCGTGTCGTTGCCCTCCGCGGCCAACAGCGCGACCCCCGTGTCGAGCGGCCGCAGCCACGGCCATGTCGCGGCCGCGCTGCCGCTGTCGGCGCGCACCGTGTCCGTGCCGTGGCTGCTGGCGTCCACGCCGACGGCGCGGCTCGCCGCGGAGCTCACGCCCAACCACCTCAAGCTGCTCTACCTCATCAGCCTCTACGCCGTGGCCGCCAACTCGACCAAGCAGAACGAGCGCTGGATCCGCCAGGTGCCGCTCTTCGTGCTCATGTTCGAGGGCATCGTGCGCGGCGCGTTCAGCTTCGACTACGCACCGGCGTCCATGCCGCTGAGCTTCAAGGGCAACACGCTGCGGCGCTGGATCAACGTCTCGCGCGAGGGCAAGGCCGCGCTGGACGACCTGGCCGAGCTGCGGCTCGTGAGCGGCATCAAGCTCTCGAGCGACGACTTCCAGCCCGTCACGGGCTACCAGGTTGCGGCGCGCGGGCTGCTCGTGCTCCAGCGGATACCGACGCCGCTGCGCGCCGAGGTGGACGCGTTCATCTACCCGCCAGCGACCTACGAGCGGCGGCTCATGCAGGTGAGCTACGACGGCGCGCGCTTCGTGCTCAAGGCCGGCGCGTTCAACAAGCGCAGCGCGATCACCGAGAGCGAGGACGTGTCCTACGTCTCGAGCCCGTTCCTGCCGCAGTGCCTGCGCTCGCGCGGCTACTACCACGTGGACACGCGCAGCAACGCGCACCGCGCGCGCGAGTGCGCCGTGGGCGTCTCCAACATATCCAAGTCCACGAGCGAGGCGCTGACGCTCGGCGACGTGTACGCGCTCGTGGGCGAGTGGGTGCCCTTCGGCTCGAACCAGATCGTGGCGCTGAACGAGCGCATGGGCGCGCTGGACCGGTGCCAGGGCGGCATCCTCACGAGCTTCGTGGACAGCGCGCCCACGGACACGCAGTTCGCCGTGCCCGTGGGCCAGACGCAGGTCAAGATCCTCGACTACGACTTTGTGCGCTTCATCAACTTTGAGGCCGAGAGCCACTTCCCGGAGACCTCGGGTATCGTGCAGGTCGAGCACTTTGGCATGCACCTCCACTGCGACGGCTCGCTCGTGTACGGCATCAAGGTCGAGGCGATCCTGGACCGCCAGGCCGACGACATCTGCATCGACCACCTCGCGCGGCTGCTCGTGGACGTCCACCAGGACTCGTCCATGCTCGTCAACGACCTGCTCTCGCGGTACCAGCTCAGCCTGCTCAACATGCTCTACCTCGGCGACTCGTTCCAGCGCAACAAGTACAACTGCATCGTGGCCACGCAGATCGAGCCCAAGCTGCCGGCGGCCGAGTACCTGCGGCGCCCGGCGCTCGCGAACGAGCTCGCGCAGGTGCTCGGCGACATCTACGCCTGCTACGACCTGAGCCCGCAGGACCTGCTCATCGTGGGCAAGGCCGGGCTGCTCGTGTGCGGGCCCCACGTGTTCCGCTTCGAGCACGTGCTCACCAAGTACATCGGACTCGTGTGCCGCGACATCTTCATCAAGAACTTCTTCGCGCGCACGTTCGTGCTGGACGCGACGCTGCGCGAGATCCGGCAGCTCATCCACCACGTGCACCGCGAGCCGGCCGTGGCGCTGCAGGTGCGCGAGAAGCTCGCGGTCGTCTCGAAGGACACGATCCTGCTGGCCGAGACGCTCGAGTACCTGCTGGTCTCGCTCGAGGACCTCGAGCTCACGCGCGTGTGCAGCGCCGGCTCGTACCTGAGCGGCCAGACCGACGCCGACGTCGAGGCCACGCTCATGCAGGTGCTGTCGCTCCAGCAGCTCAAGCAGCAGACGCTCATGCGGTGCCACGACTCGATCAAGCTCATGGAGAACACGATGCTCCAGCTCGAGCAGCTCCAGATGATCTCCGAGTCCACGGCCACGAACCAGCTCGAGGCCGCGTGCCAGCGCGTGCACCTCAACACGCGCGAGCTCATCCACGCCGTTTCGCACGAGCACCGCAAGCGGCTCACGCTCCAGGCGCTGCAGTACGTGGTCAGCGGGCTCTTCGTCTTCGACGTGATCGACCGGCTCACGGGCGCCACGTTCCACGTGCACTTGCCGCGGTGGGCGAAAGACCTGCTGGTCGAACCCGTGCTCTCGCAGCCGTTCCTCTGGTGGGGCATCAACATGGTCGTGTACGCGATGAGCCTGTGGCTCGTGTACCGGATCTCGCAGGCCATGGCGCACCGCCCGCTCGGCTGGTGCACCGTCAAGGCCGAGCTCAACCGCAAGTTCAACATCGCGGCGCTCGAGGCGCTGCTGGAGCGCAAGACCGTGCGCCGCGTGATCTCGGCGCGCGTGGGCCCCACGCCCGGCGGCGCGCCCGCGCGGTTCCGCACGGTCCAGTGGGAGGAGACCGACGCCGCCACGTGGGGCGCCGCCGCGCCGCTGGTCGAGCTCACGTACGACGAGAAGCACGTGTTCTTGCTGTTCGTCGCGCTGCGGTTCGACGCCAAGCGCACGGCGCTGGCCGAGGACGCGTTCCTCGCGCTCTTTCTCGACCTGCTCGTTCGCCACGAAGTGCTCGAGGCCGAGCAGAAGAAGAAAGAGCGCGCGCACGCCAAGTCCGCAGTGTAGCCATGTTAGACCCCCCCCCCTCGTTAGACGAATAGTTCACCTTGTTTTGGTACAAATCGACAAGCTCACTTGAAGTGTGGCAGAATGAGGTACAAACACTCCACTCGAGTCAGTTCAACTGGAAATCCTTCGATCTTCCCCCCTTTGCGATCCAGCGTCATTGAGGGAGGGAGGACGAGCCGACGACAGCCACATCAAGCTACCGGCGCCTCCGTTTCCACAAGACTCCGTACCGACAGCACGATGACGCTCCAGCGACTGGTGCTCACGGCGCGCGACGCGCTCGCGCGGCGCCACATGCCCGCGCGCCTGCGCGCGCGCGACACGCGGATGGCGTTCTCCGAGATCCTCGTTCGTACTGGGCTTTGCCGCGGATGTCCACGCACGACGATTCTAAATGATGTACTTATGACATCAGGGCGAAGAGAGCTTGAAGGGTCACATGCTGCCCACGGGGCCGATCCTCGAGCTCATGGACGTGCTCGCTGGCGGGATCTCCGGGCGGTGGGTATCTGCGCTTGCATGTGGGGAAGCGACGAACTGACGGCTCCGTCTTTTTCAGTGCGTCGTACTCGCCGATCGCGACGATCTCGTTCGACCGCGTGGACCTCGTGCGGCCCGTTTTCCACGGCGACCTCGTGCGCATCGAGGGCGAGGTCGTGAGCATGGGCAGCTCCTCCATGGCAATCCACGTACGATCTTAGTGTAGAGGACTCCACGGATCAAAACAGCGATCTCATATACGTCCTCTGGGTGCTGCAGGTGAGTGGCTTTCGCCACGATCTCGAGACCAACAAGTACCAGCACACGCACAGCGGCTTCGTGACCATGGTCGCGATCGACCGCTATGGGCGCTCGCGCAAAGGTCTCCCCGAGCTCTATGACGAGGAACAACCAGACCACTGCGAGGCCATGCGTGCCACGGCTGCGCAGCGCATGGCTCTCGCATCGCGGTGGCGCAAGGAGCAGGCGCAAGTGGACACGCTGCAACACATCACCGCCGATCAGATCCAGCTCATGGTCGAGGGCAAAGACACGTTTGTGGCGATCAACGACACGCAGATCGAACTGCGCAATCGGTTCCTGCCCAAGAACCTCAACGTCAACAACACGCTCTTCGGCGGCGACCTGCTCACGTGGATGGACAAGGCGGCCGTGTACTGCGCGCGCAACTTCACCAAGAACGAGAAGATGGTGACCATCGCGATGAACCGCGTGCTGTTCAAGCTGCCGATCTTGGCGACCGACGTGGTCACGCTCAAGGCGCGCGTCGTGAACGTGCGGTGCGTCCACATCAATGGCCTGGTGTTGCGTTTCTGACCCCCATGAGGCTGACGATGTGATCCTCGTACGAGCCAGTCGATTCCGCTTGGAGGTGGAAGTGGAGGTGTTCGTCTCCGCGCCGCGGTCGACCGAGTTGCGCAAATCCCACACCGGGTACGTGTCCCCATGTCCTCACTGGGTTTACCGGTGCCGAGTGCTGAGGGTGGCCCCCTGTGTATCTTGCGTCCAGTTATTTTACGGTGATGAACATGGACGAGAACAACCAGCTCCAGGAGATCACCAAGAGCCTGCTCGTGGATGAGAGTGACCAGGAGATCATGAAGACGCTTCTCAAGGCGCAGAAACGATATGAGTTCGAGGACGAAGACTCGACGCTCATGCGGCTCGAGCCGCTCGAGCTGTCGCTGCCGAACAGCACCGTGGACGCGCTTGCGCCGACGCACCCAGGGATCCACTTGAATCTCCCGCACGGCCACGCCCTGAACAGGGGCAACAGCCCGCCTGCAAACAGCATCAACAAGTGAGTCCTTTCGATACGCAGGATTCGTCTAGGGACGTAGATCATCGACGTGTGTCATGGAAGCGCGTTTGACAAGATCTCATTCATGAGTTGTGGAGCCTTTGGTGAATAGCTCACCTTTTTTTGGCTCGAACCGACTTGAAGTTACGGGAGTTACGTATGCTAACCGTAACCACCTCCCATGTGACCCTCGCCGCCACCACGTCAGAGATCAGCCCTCCTCCACACTTCCTGACGAGAGCCGAGACCGATGACGCTCCAGCGGCTGCTGCTCACGGCGCGCGACGCGCTCGCGCGGCGCAAGATGCCCGCGCACGTGCGCGCGCGCGACACGCGGCTCGCGTTCACCGAGATCATGGTGGGTATCAGTTCATTACAATGTATCCTTCCTGGGGACGAAGAGCTCCTAACAACACAGAGCGAGGCAGGGCGAAGAGAGCTTGAAGGGCCACATGCTGCCCACGGGGCCGATCCTCGAGCTCATGGACGTGCTCGCCGGCGCGATCTCAGCCCGGTGCGTCTCTTGATACCACCATTCCAACGAAGGTGTGGTGGACTAGAAGCTGACGAGCAGGTTCCTGTGATCTAGAGCGGCGTACTCGCCCGTGGCGACGATCTCGTTCGACCGCGTGGACCTCGTGCGGCCTGTGTTTCACGGCGACCTCGTGCGCATCGAGGGCGAGGTCGTGAGCATGGGTAGCTCCTCCATGGCCATCCATGTGAGTCTTTTGTTATGGTTTTGTTGGCTGGAACACGAAAGAATCGTGGCATAATTCTTCATGCGCGTACTGGTTCCTCGTATGCGTAGGTGTGCGGCTTCCGCCACGATCTCCAAACCAACAAGTACCAGCACACGCACAGCGGCTTCGTGACCATGGTCGCGATCGACCGCTATGGGCGCTCGCGCAAAGGTCTCCCGCAGCTCTTTGACCAAGACCAAGCCGACTACTGCGTGGCCATGCGCGACACGGCCGCCCAGCGACTGGCGCTGGCGGCGCGCTGGCGCAAAGACCAGGCGCAGGTGGAAACACTCCCGCACATCAACGCCGACCAGATCCAGCTCATGGTCGAGGGCAAAGACAAGTTCGTCCCGGTGGACGACACGACGCTGGAACTGCGCAAGTGGTTCCTGCCCAAGAACCTCAACATCAACAACACGCTCTTCGGCGGCGACCTGCTCACGTGGATGGACAAGGCCGCGCTCTACTGCGCGCGCAGCTTCACCAAGAATGAGAAGATGGTGACCATCGCGATGAACCGCGTGCTGTTCAAGCTGCCGATCCTGGCGACCGACGTGGTCACGCTCAAGGCGCGCGTCGTCAACGTGCGGTACGTCGCGACCAGAGTCTGCTGAGATTGTTTGACTTGGTGTGAGACGGTGTGTACTGACTTGTTGAGACTTGTACCAACTTTACAGTCGTTTCCGGTTGGAGGTCGAAGTGGAGGTGTTCGTGACCGCGATGGGCGCCACCGAGTCGCGCAAGTCCCACACGGGGTACGTCATGATACGTTCGAGGGTGGATGCTTGAGCTGACTGGATTGCGACGGCTCGTTCTGTGCCCCCAGGTACTTTACCGTGATGAACATGGACATGGGGAACCACTTGAAGGAGATCACCAAGAGCCTGCTTGTGGACGAGCGCGACCAGGCGGCCATGAAGACGCTGCTCAAGGCGCAGAAGCGCTACGAGTTTGAAGACGAGGACTCGACGCTCATGCGGCTCGAGCCGCTCGAGCTCTCGCTCCCGAACGGCGCGGTGGACGCGCACGCCGCGACCCATCCGGGGATCCGGCTGAACCACCCGAATGGCCGCGACCACCCGCACACGACCGCGAAGGGCAATCCGCTCCACATGGTCCACGTGCTGCGCGGTGAGACGAAATGAAAGTCAGTCGGCGACGGGAAGAGACGTCGGTGGCGGAATAGAACGATCAAGTGAGAGACCAAAGGTGCACGATTCAATCAAGATGGCTTCAATCAGTTCCATGACCGGTGGGTTATAACCATTTTGCGCAGTGGATAAGAACCTCATATATGGCGTTTCTATGAGCATTATATCATTGCCACAGAACGGGCAGTCGCGTAAACAGGTTTTTTATCCCACGGCCATCACAAAACAGACAATGACGTGGGCTGTAATCGGAAATATATATCAGAAAATTACCTGCCGAAATGAAATTTCCAACGAACCCAAATTAGGAGGTCACACCCAACACCGTGCCGGACGTGCTGCCAGTAATCATCGGAGCCCGAAACAAGCGGTTTGCTCCCGCTCCTCAACTTGGTCCCGCTCCTCAACTTGGAAGAACCGAATTGATGACCGCGCATCATGCGCTCCGTGTACAGAAGCGCCACGCGGTGACGGCGGGGCCTCACCTCAACCGGGTGGAGAGGGAGCTCCCCCCACCATCACTGAAGGCTTGAAGGCTTCAGGCCTCATTGTTCAAAGCGCACGCGTTCGTCGCTGTTGCGTGGTGTTCGAACGATTTCCACGGGAGCTGGTCGCTGTGGAGTGAAGAGCGACGCAAGTTCGTCATGGGGGCGGCCGACAAGACGACGTCGGAGCCCGTCGGAGGCTACGCGTCACTCCAGACGCCGCGGCTCAGCGGCCCGGCTGTCGAGGCGATTGACGAGTGGAAGCAGGACCTGCGCAGCCCGCTGGATCGCGCCAATTGGCTCTCGCGGCTCACGCTCTGGTGGGTGAACCCGGCGGTGAGCCGCGGCTACAAGAAACTCGTCGAAGAGGACGATGTGTGGGAGCTGCCCGAGTCCGACCGGTCCGAGACGCTCCAGAAGCGCTTCGACACGAGCTTCGCCGAGGACGTGGCGCACCACAAGCAGACCAGCAAAGTTCCGACCCAGCCCACGTCGATCCGCCGCGCGCTGTGGCACTCGACCAAGGAGACCATGGCGCTGGCAATCTTCTTGCACCTGCTCAGCGCGGTTGCGACGCTGCTGCAGCCGCTGCTCATCAAGGCGGTGCTCCAGTACCTCAAGCGCGAGGACAACATGTTTGGCATCGAGTCCGGCTACGCGCTCGCGTCGTTGCTCACTGCGACCACGTTCATCGGCGTGACGTCGCTGGACTACGGCATGTACCTGACCATGCGGTCGGGCGTGAACGCGCGCATGATCATCGTCAACGGCGTGTACCAGAAGATCCTCAGGCTCACGTCGACCGCGCGCCTGTCGATGAACAGCGGCGATATCATCACACTCGCTGGTGTCGACAGCGAGCGGCTCTACGAGGCGTACGCGATCGGGTTGTGGGCACTGGTCTCCCCTCTCATGGTCATGTCGGTGTGTATCCTCATCGGTGTCGAGATGGGGGCGCTTGTCGGCCTCGCGGCTGCAGTGAGCAGCGCCTGCATTTTGTTCTATGCGGTAACGAACTCGCGCCAAATCGGTTTGATGCGGCGCGAGATCCTCAAGGTGGCGGGTGAACGCGTGAAGGTGACCAACGAAGTCTTGCAAGGTATCCGTGTGATCAAGATGTACGCTTGGGAGAGCTCCATGTCCGAACGCATCGCCGAAATCCGTGAACGCGAGATCAAGCTCATCCGCAAGTACGACTACCTGCGTGTGAACAACATGGTCGTGCTGACCCTCGCCCAGACTTACATGACGGCCGCTTGCTTCATCGTGTACGTCTACAAAGGAAACGAGCTGACTGTGCCGACAGCCTTCACTCTGCTTGCATTCGCGAACGCCTGCCGAATGCCGTTCGGGATCTTCTCCAACGCGATCGTGTTCACGTCCGAGGCGATCGCTTCGATGCAACGGATTTCCAAGTTCTTGGCAGCAGACGAGCTGAAGCTGACGTCGGAGACGACCTCAGACCAGTTATTAGCTGAGGGTCAGCCAATTGTCGAACTTACTGGCGCCGATTTCTCGTGGGTCGCGCAGCCCGTTGCAGGAAAGGGGGCATCGGACATTGTCGGTGCAATCGCTTGTCCCATCCTCCGCAACATCAACTTGAGCATCCAGCCCGGGACGCTCACGATCGTGGTCGGTACGGTCGGCAGTGGCAAGTCGAGTCTCGTGAGCGCGCTACTTGGCGAGATGGAACAGCTAAGTGGAACCAGAGCCGTGCGTGGCACTGTCGCCTACGCGAGCCAGCAGGCGTGGATTCAGCACAACACCGTCCGCGAGAACATCCTCTTTGGCACGCCGTACGATGCCGCGTTCTACAGCCAGGTCGTCGCAGCGTGCCAGTTGACCCGTGATTTCGAGATCTTGGAAGACGGCGACGCCACCGAGATTGGGGAGCGTGGTATCAACTTGAGTGGCGGACAGAAGGCGCGCGTGAGCTTGGCCCGTGTCATGTATCGCCGCGAAGCGGATCTGGTCGTACTAGATGATCCGCTGAGCGCGCTGGATGTTCACGTCGCAAATGCCGCGTTTTTCGAATGCGTGAAGGGCTTGGCAGCTTCCAAGACTCGTCTGCTGGTATTGAACGCGCACTACCATTTGCTGAAGCACGCAGACCGCATCATCGTGTTGTCGGACGGTGAGATCATCGGTGACGGCGCGTACGACGAAGTGCGCACAAAGTTCACGTTCTTGGAGGATCAAGCGCATGAGAAGGCTGCGGGTGGATCGAGCTCGCAGACTCTTAATGACCAAGTGGACACTCAAGCCGAACTGGAAGAGCAGCAGCTGGAACTGCTGGATGACGCGCTAAGCTACACAGATGTGCAGGACGCACTCAACTATGCTGAGACCCCGGAGGTGATGGAACGAATGAGCGTGTCCACCATTGCGTCTCGTGCTTCACTCCTATCCCGTCGCAGCAAAAGAGCTACACACACTGAAGAACACGCCGAAGCGAAGCCGGGTCAAGACACGAAAAAGACGATGATGCTGGAAGAAGACCGAGCTGCTGGCTCCATCACATGGCGAACGTACGCGGCTTTCTTAGCGTGTTGCGGCTACAACGGCACTTTCTTGATCATCGTGCTGTTCGTGCTCTTCGCATTGGGCCAAGGAGGCATGCTGGGTGCCGACTATTTTGTGACGTACTGGTCGAACGGCTCAATGAACCAGTTCAGCCAGGAGTCTTTGCTGTGGATGTACGTTGGAGTCGTCGCGCTTGCCACTGTGCTTGGTGTGTTGCGAGCCGTCGTGTTCACAGAGATTTGCATTCGCGCCTCCAAGGTTCTCCACTTGAGGTACTTTCACAAGGTCCTGATGGCGCCCGTGAACACTTTCTTCGACGTCACGCCTGTTGGTCGCGTGCTCAACCGGTTCTCACGCGACCTCGACCAGATTGACAATCCGCTCCCGTACTACGCGTTGGGACTGCTCATCTTCTTCATGCTGTCGTTGTCGATCTTCTTTGTGTGTGCTGTCACGACTCCGACGACGCTGATCTTCTACGTCCCTCTCCTGTATGCTTGCTACTACGTGCAAAAGTACTTCTTGGCATCCTCGCGTGAACTAAAGCGACTCGACGGTATCACTCGCTCGCCGTTCTTGAACCTCGTTGCAGAGACGATCAACGGCATCGAAAGTATTCGATCGTATCGAATGACCGACCAATTCTCCCGAAAGTGCCGAGACTTGTTGGACTACAACTCGAAGTTCTTCTTCATGTTCCAGACGACCTCCAAGTGGTTCTCAATGCGGCTTGACTGGCTTGTCACAAGCGTTGTGATTGTTGTGTCGTTTACTTGTGTGGCGTCCCGTGACTCAATCGGGTCAGCGAGTGCTGGCATCGCGCTCACGTATGCTGTTCAGTTGTCAATGCAATTCCAGCGACTTCTGACGTTGGCGAGTATGACCGAAAACATTATGACGTCGTACGAGCGCATCGCCTACTACGGCACCCTGGAAGAAGAAGGCGACACCAAAACCATCAACACAGCCAACCCGCCGCCCGCCAACTGGCCCGCCAACGGCACTATCCAATTCGACAACGTCTTCCTCCGCTACCGTGGCGGACTCGAC